>ML978265.1:0-102396 GCA_010015745.1 Setomelanomma holmii
AAAAGCTCGTGCGTCCTCTTCAAGTATCCATTGTACGAGGAAGTCCTCCTGCTCTGGAGTCAATCTTTGTTGGTATACGTGGCTGGTCTGGCTGGTTTGTTGGCCTCTCATCCGGGCAGAGAGCGTGGCCCGGGGGATCGCGTACGCCTTCGCAGCAGCCCGTTGGCTAGGGAAAACACCAGAGTTAAGATTTTCAATAGCTGCTTGGATTGCTGCTTCACGTGCATCCATTTTAGTTGCGTGGTTGTGGAGATATCGCGAGCGTTGAGTGAGTGGTTGAATTCTGCGCGATGGCTCGGAACCGGGGGTGGCTCGAAACCCCGTCAGCTAGCTTAGCTCTTGCGCTGGTGTTGTTCTGGGCACAGCGGGTCGGGACAGCAGGTTTGCGCAAGCGCCGCGACGCAATCGAGCATCAGCATCCCTGCAACTCAGCTACCAGACCCTCGACCCGCTGGTGATCGTCAGCAAACGCCTTTACCATTGGATGCCACAACCTGTTTGCGCCACACACACACTGGGATATGATATCATGGGGGTCCTGAAGTACAGAGGGGCCTGCTCCGGCTTTCGAGGCCGCCATTTAAGCTGTCTCACAGCAGAGAATTGCCCAATTGATTCCACGTCATTCAGCCCTCCAGACAACAGTAAAAGCACTCTCTGGCCTTCATAACCTGCTCAAAACCCGTCAGACACCATGGATCCAGATCCACGCGTACCCGCGAAACTACAGAAACGAAAGAGCCGAGAACGACAGGAGCTTGCAATGTCTGGCGGACTAAGTGGTCAACCAGCGAACTCTTCGCGACCCATGGGTAATACGACCGACGTCTCCTCTAATGAGGACAAGAAGAAGTCGAAATTTCGTCTTTCGAATCCGTTCCACTCCAAAGACAAGGACAAGGAACCTTCCAAGAAGGATCCCCTCGAGACCAAGGAACATAACCCTAAGAGAGACACTCTGGATACCAATGCAGACTCAGCCTATTATAGTAGTGAGCATAATACCAGTGCAAACCCAAGTTTTGCGAGTAATACACGTCGAGCCTCTGGAGACCCATTGCAACAACCACCTCCCATCTCGCAGGCCCACCCCTCGACCCCACCGCCCCAGCAAAGCAGCCTTGCTCCGCCTCCAGCCCACTCTCTTCAGAACCGGTCGAGTCATGAAAACATCTCCAGAGAGACCTACCGAGATGCTGGCACAGGCAACATAGTGACCACCACGACAACAGTAAGTGCCGTACAATCATCGCACACATAGTATGTGCTGACCGCGAACCTCACTAACAGACAACGACTACAACGACTACCACAACCGGACCTGGCGGTAGCACAACTGTAGAGCAACCAGTTGGACACAATGGATCAGGGGGTGCCAGCATAACCAATACATCAGGCCCGAGCCCACCTTCGCCCATGCCACCTCTACCTGCAAGTCAACAACCAGTACCAGCTCTGACTCCTCAGACCTCGCATAACGATATCAGTCCACAGACGCATCCGATCCAGCATCAGACGCAAGCGCCGCCGCCGCAAGTTACAATTCCTGAGAACTCGTCGCCTCCAATACCACAGCGGAACAACATCAGGAATCGCTTGGAGCTAGATTCAGTCTCGCCGGCGATCCAGCGACCAAACCCCATGGACGCACCAGTCAGCCCAATCACACCGAGCAGTCCCAGCAATCGAGCTAACTTCTCGTACCCTTCTCGAGCACCTCCACAAGGCGTGCCCCGACAAGTGCCTGCTCAGCTGCAGCCAGGGATGCAGCCAGGCCACCAGCAGCCGACGCCACAGCAGTGGGGTGAGAATTGGAATCAACAACAGCATACCGGGTATGATAATGAGGCTAGCCGTCCAGTTCCGTTCCGAGCAGGTCATACTCCACAGCCGCAGCAGCAGCAGGGTCTAGCTGAGAGGAAGCCCACGATAGCGAACCTCAAGGCAGCGGCTCATGGCATACACGTAAGTCTTAACCCTTATCCTCTGTACTCACGACATCATGCTTATCTCCTCACCTACAGGGCGCAGGCGAAGCCCTCCGCGGCACCTTCAACAGCTCCATCGACCGCCGCTTCGCGCCTGCCGACTCGTTCGTACACACCAAGAACCAAGCGACCATCGACGCCGGACGCGCAGAAATCGAGTCGCAAAACTTCGCACATCGGCCACGGCCACCTGCTGCGGATGCGCCACCAGTACCGCCGGTGCCGAATAAGACAGCGTACATGGGCCCGCCGATATCTGGCAGCCAGTTAGAGGGGAGTGGAGGCGGGAGAGGGGGTGGCAAGTTGAGTGGGTTGATGAAGAAGATGAAGGATGGTCCGATGGCGAGTAATCGGGATGGGACTGTGGGGACACACTAGATGGGTAACGTAGAGGATGAGGGAAATGCGTGTATACATGTTATGAGAACATGTTGACAATCCCGAATGAATTGACGTTGGATCATTCGTATATGAGCATCACACTGCACTTGCGACGCCATATTAGCACAAGAAATGCTTCATTTTCGTGCTTTTCATGCGTCGTTGACTGGCGTTTCCGTAACCTTAGACCCTATGCGCGTCTCATACGAGAGCCACAATTTGCGGCTGCAGATGCCCATTGTTCACTGGAATTGTCCATCTTCCCATAGACGCGGACTCATAAAGTAAAGTCGAGCCACCAGATCATTCCTCCCATATCCTGGTCTCCTCTACGCTCCTTCACTCATCCTCAGGCGCTTGATAGCCGTCGGGACCGCGAAGAATCGTCTCACGAATATCGGGACGACCAAGCCAAGAAATATACCAAGTAGGCTTTTGCGAAGGCCACCACGAGCGTGATTGAGCGGGCCTGAGCAATGTTAGAACTAAATTGCGGTTCAGCGCATCGATAAGGTACGTACCGACGAGCTCGCGCTCTCCGATGTGGAGGTGCTTGCCACCCTTAAAGCCCTTCGGGGGGCGTTCCTTGACGTGACCAACGTGGTTGTAGGCCAGGTACTTGGTGACCTTGGCGTAGCCGGCGGCATGGTTAAACACATAGCAAGGGTATGCAAGAGCTCTGGCGATGTAGATGGTCATGTCGGCATCGGCCATGCTGGTGTCGTACCAGTTGTCGAACCACTCTTTCAGGACAACCTTGCCATTCTTGTCCTGATGCAGGTCCCAGTAGCAGATTGCGTACCACAAACCAAGCAGCGAGATCTCCCACAGACCCAACTCTTGCATGCGCTGTTGACTCAGACCCTGAAGGCGAGCCAGCCAGACCAGGGTGCCTTCCTTGTCGTGAAAGTTGTCCTGCGAGTTGGCATCACCCAAAGTGATCTCCGTCTTGTCGTCACTCTCGTTAACGAGCGCCTGGAGGTAATCAGACTTGTTACAGATATCCGCAGGGACAAGGATTTCGGTGACATGCTTGGAGCCGTCCTCCTCGACAGTGCCAATGACGGTGATGGCGAGGTCGTTTGTTGCTTCCTCGGATAGAATGATGTCTTGATCGAAGACCAGAGATACAGTTGTACCCTTTCAGGCGACGAGACCTGGCATGGCGGCGATGCTTCACTGACTCTGAGTATCACGACCGCTTGAGCAGTGGTGAAGAGTCGAGTTGTTGCCGGCGGACACTGCTCGAGGCAGGAGCTCGGCTTGGCGTCGCCGCTAAAAACACGCTCCCAAGTGACATATGGGCGTAAAAACCGCCTGTTCGTCTTCACTTTCATCCCTCACTTGACAACAAGGACAACGCAATCGTGAGTCCTTTGGTGAAGTGAACATGATGCACGCGGCATGGCTTCAAAGCAAGAGAATGAACATGTGGAGAAGAATATGTGAAGAGGAAAGCAGAGTCATCAACTGAGCCCTCGGCTCCCAACGAGTGAATCTGCCAAAGAAACGAGATGTAATGTCTGCGCGAGTTATTTTCCTCACGTAGAGGCGAGAAGGAGGAACACCAGTGACCATTAAAACATGTACGAGGACAGCTTATTGCAAAGACGGAAGCAATTGACCAGCCGGTCGACTCGTGGCCTACTTTTGAGCAGAAAATGCTCAGAATGCAGGGTGGAGGTGCTCTATAAGATACCCATTCTTGTCTATGTACACGGACTATGATAGGAGAACAATTGCTGATGATTTCTCCATGAAGATGAACAACACAAAGCCTTAGCGCGTAGACTTGTATCCGTAGCCTGAAGTCCTGAGCGGGCGAACATACCTAGACGTGAACATATAGAGTGGTTGGGATGAATGTATAGAAGAGACGCGGCGACCCCAGCGTCGGCGTGTCGGAACAAAGCCGCATGCAAACGATGCAAACTCCGCCGCTAAGCATCGACTGATCTCATTAATAGCAACCTCGAAGCATTCATTCGCAACACAAATACAAAAATGCCACCTCCACGGATATTGAATACTCTATCGAGAGTCCGGGCCCAGCCCCAATCGCAATGCCTGCGGCGGATAGTAGCGACACGCTTCGCATCAACCACACCACCAGCGGTTGATCCTTCACAGCCAGTCGTCCCATGGAAGACACCCACAAGCGTCTGGTCGCCCGAGAACCTCATACCACCACCCAAAGATGGCGAAATCCTCATGGAGCGACGACCAAATCGCGAATTACCACCGTACGCACCCCACCGGCCCAGAAGACTCTTTCGTAGACTAACAACCCATCAGCGTCCCACCCTTCATATCCCGCCAAGTCCTCAAAACCTTCCCCATCTTTGTGCTCGCCATGATAATCACCACGGGCGCCTTCTTTAACTACCAAAAGCAAGAATCCTCCGTCGTAACCTCGACTCTATACGCGCTGCGCACCAACCCCGCCGTGCGCGACACGCTCGGCGACGAAATCTACTTCGCTAGCAAGTACCCGTGGATCAAGGGCGAGATCAACCAGGTGCACGGGCGCATTGATATCAAGTTTTGGGTCAAGGGGACGAAGAGGCAGGGCGAGGTGAGGCTGAGGTGTAGGAGGAAGGGGAGAGGTGGGTTGTATTATACGCAGGAGTGGAGTTTGACAATGGAGGATGGAGAGGTGATGCAGCTTTATGATCCGAGTGGGAATGCGATTGATCCGTTTCAGGATCCGATTGGGGAGGAGTAGAGGGCTTGTGATTAGGAGACAGGAGGGCTGCAGACTCGCTGAGCATGTAGGGCGAACTCTGTGCAATAGACAAGAAGTGTGGATGGAGAGCTTAGCGGTACTAAATAGTAAGTTCTGGCAGCGAGACGCATGGAGAGGCATAGTCGTACAGGCGATCGCCGTACGACTGACATGTATATATCTGTACACCACCACATCCTGTACAATACGACATTAACGAGCGCACAATCCATGAACGTCAACGGTATATATTGCCGTACTCTCTATGTACTCATGACAAACGAAAGGCCGGTCCTTCAACCCGCGTGGTATCAATGTTTTCCGCAACGCCGAGCAGCTTAAATATCTGCTTGATGCCGCCAATAAGACATACTCATAGGAAAGAAAGTGGTATCACAAAGTGTTCATCCACGCACATATCCGCAAATCTACGCCCTCGGCTCAGATCTTGTCATAATCAGCCTCAGGCCTGCGCACACTCGGATGATGCGCCAAATTAGGCTTGACGAGGTGCGCGAATTGCGGGTTGACGTTCAGAGGATACGAGATCTCAGGAACGTGTGGAATCTCCTCTTCCTCTTGGGCTTGTTTGCGCTGCCAGAAGCGCTTCTTCTGTGGCTCGCCGGATGTGGTTCTCGAGTAAATGGATGACGCGGGCCGCATAGGCTTGGCGGGTGATGTGCTGTGGTAGCTGGGAAGGAATGACTGCCTGGCGTTGCGGAAGGCGCGGAGTGGGCTGAAGTCGAACTGGCTTAGGCGGTTGGGATTGTTCTCCTTGTTTGGTGAGGCGACTTGTGGAGAGCCGCAATTGACGGGAGGAGTGCCCATGCGCATAGGTGGTGTGCCGCCAATGTTGGTGCGTGAAGAGCTGCTGCCGGTGTGATGGGTGTTGATGGTGAACGCCTTATGCTTGGGGTCATATTGGGATTCTGCGTCGATTTCAGAAAGAGTCATGGCGCCGCGAGCCCGGACGGCACGAGCTGTGATGTTGTGGGACTTGTCGCGGAAGACGAAGCTCTGTGAGGTATTAGTATATCAAGAAGGAGGATCGGGAACAAGATGAGCGTACAGCTACGACGTTGAAGAAGCCAATCACGATGGACAAAATGCCAGAAGCAACGAGCAGGCGCCAGAAAGGCAGAGTCAGCGATTTTTGGCTTGTGGCTTCCTTGTTCATGTTACCGAGCATGTTGAGCCCGATAGCCATCATAGCACAGCCCAATGTCACGAAGCCATGCGAAGGGCTCAGAAGAGGCCAATTGCGAGCGAAGAAGTTGCGGAAGAGCGAGCATTCTGAGATAATGAGGAATAGGCCTGCGATTGCGGTGATGATGTGGCTGCAGGCGTCAAAGAAGAAGAACTACTTCCTGTTAGAATCCCTCGTTGCTAAGGGGCTTACGAACTCACTTTGGAGACAATAAATGTCTTCACAAGCATGACTACGCTGCTCGCCACAACAGATGCGAGTGCAATGATGTTCAAACCACGAAGAACGTTGAGAATGATGTAGCCTGGTCCAGCCAGATGCTCGGCTGACAGAAGTGCCATTTCGAGTATGTAGAGATTGATTGAGGTCGGTTGAGTGGATTGCAGTTGGTATTGATATGTGATGAGCTGGCCAGCAGTCGAGAGCGCGTCGAGCGAAGGAATCAGAAGATCGAGGGGTTGTGAGTTAGAAAGTAAGGTTTATGCAGTTAAGGAATAGAGGGAGGATCCCACGCCGAAAGGCCTGCTCGCTCGACAATAGCAACAATAACGAACAATAGAGACTGAAGAATAGGGAAGAACACTCGAGGTGAAGGGGAACCTGAGGAAGAAAATCTACTTGACCCATGCCTAGCCCAATCTACCAATGTCGCGAACATAGCAACAGCCCCAGATTAGGCCCATCGCGCGGGGTCCCTTCACTTCCACGCCATCGAGTGGCCCAGATTACTCGGTCACTGACTTTGCGCCAGTGCTACGTCCGGCTTGAAACACGAGACGTGCCCCCTCGAAGGAGTTTAGCACCACGTCTACCGACATGGACAACGCAGCAATTGGTGACTGGACCTGCTTTCCCGCCCGCAGAACTGCGTCCCGGGCCCTAGAATCTCGGGCATCCAGACAATGAGGCGCGGTTTGGTCGACGTGTGGCAGTCGCGTAGTGATTGGGTGGGAGCGCTTGAAACACGCTCGGGAGCGCGCATGGGTGCTGTTTCAGATCTGAAAATGGACGGATGCGCGCGGCGATCTGCGAGCGGCTAGAAAGCTCCGACCCTCGCCCGTCAACACTCTATTCTCCGATGTGAAGCGCGACTGCGACGCGACTGAGGGACTCTGTGATCCTGTTGTCCTGTGTGTTGAAGGTAGGGACGAAGCGGCGTGTGGGTAGGCTCGGAACTGCTAAGCAAGGGCATGTTAGCAAGTGTGATACCTTATGGACATCTTCACTTCACGTCAACACCTGGGCAGTCCTTTCATATCTGACTGTGCCGAACACGAGCCGTCGACGAGACGGGAGATGCAGAAAGCTTGTATGAAATCGCACGGACCGATCTACACCTTGTCACGTTACATATCATGAAGTGTTTGCAAGATGATGATGCTGACGGCCTTCAAGCAGACTATGGAACTCACAGTAAATGGGGTATATTGCTACAAATGTCTCTTTTCATATCGCAATCCGACCATGATCGTATACTTACAAGCATAGAAGATATATCCAAAATTCAGGTCATCGCGCCAAACGCATCATGGAGCTCGTGATTGGCACAATCGTTGCCAAGCGCCTCTTCTTAAGAATTAAAGCATTGAAGCGACCTGCTCACTTTTCCAGAACATTTACGCACGCCATCACAGATTTCTCGAGCTTCCAGCGCTCTCTACGTTGGAAAACTTTGCGAGCCCATGCCAAAGCTTCCTCGGTGTCGCCATCGCCCACACCAACGACTTGCGTTGCGCCAGCTACGCCACCTTTGACTAGCTGCCATGCGATCATGAACGCCTTCCGCGCATATAAAATTATCCGTGGTGCTTCAGAGTCGACGTCGGTCATTGAGTCCAGATAGCGCAAAAAACAGTCCACATAAGGCTGTATCGATCGGGCAATGTTCGACTCGCACAAGACTTTTCGACAAGGCGCAAAGTGAGTAAGCTGGTCTATCGCAACATCTACGCTATTTACTACATGCCCGTATGCGATGGTGACCACAATTGCATCCCAATCATTGTGGCTTCCCAAGTTGCTTCGCATAGAGCCATGTGGTTCGTGGACTCTGGACTAGCTGTTGGCTGAATAAGAGCACTAAGCGCGAGCAACGATGCTCTTATTGGGTCCAGTCACTCCATGGACAGCATACCAGTCATCGTACTCCACCCTGAGATCTCTCGGGCGCTCAATGTAAGAAATTGGGTGATGTTGATAACGCCGAATGGGTCGAACGCCGGTATGGAGCCAATGTCGCCACTAGAAGTCAATATTTGTCGCACAGCATCCGAGTACTGGATCAAATGTTATGCGTGCCTCGAGCATACGAACGAACCTCGACACATCAGATCTCACACAATGGCCTTTTTCCAGCGGCTGTTTCAAGGTTCTCCCTCGGAAGTCTCAACCACGAGCGCTGAGGATGACGATATATACCCTGTACACATGCTCGATGGCACCAAAACACTCTCAAACATCATCGTGACGTGGACACTACGCTCCAACGATGTTGTGGATGCGGATCATCTTCATTCATCCCTATCAAAACTGCTTGCGATCGGACACTAGGAAAAAGCAGGAGGGCGGCTGAGATTGAAGGTACGTCTCGCATGAAACGCCTTTCATTGCTTTTGATGGATTCTTGGAATATTATCTGCGTCTTAGGATAATGGAGATCTCGAGATCTACGTGCCACGGATCTTCACAGCGCAAAGACCAGCTGTATCTTATAGCCATCGATCTATCGACACGGCCATTGAGGACCATCTCATGGCAAGAGGTTTACCTAGAGCTACAGAAGTACCCTCATTCCATGCCAATCCACGAGACTTTCGAATGTTTGCCGTTCGAGAGGACGTACCAGCATCATTGCAGGACTTTCTCGCCGGAGACATGCCTATGCTAGCCCTTCACATCACCTCCTTCAGCAACACGACTCTAGTCAGACTTTTGTGGCCGCACTTGTTGATGGACGTGATAGGCCAACAGGCCCTAGTCCGAAGTTGGTCTCTTATTCTAGCTCCCCGAGAAGCAGAAGTTCCTCCGCTACTAGGTTCGCGAGAGGATGTTATGATTGCCACGCCTGCCGATGCCGTTGAGGAAGAGTACGTTTTCAAGCAGCATCGGCTAAAGGGATGGTCCATGGCAACATTCGGCTCACGTTTTGCATGGGACGTGCTATGGAACCGCTTTGTCGAAACACGCACCATTTACCTTCCAAAAGCAGCAGTCTCGAAAATGCAGCTCCAGCCCAAGACTCCCTGCCAATTGGAGAAGAGACAAACAAGAAGCCTTTCATAAGCCAAGGCGATGTCCTGACAGCCTGGGGTATTCAAGCCCTAGCTACATCCCTCCCACAACCACGACCCATAACTGCCCTCCACGCTCTGAACGCACATTTCCGACTCTTATCCTTGATCAATGCACCAGGCGTGTACATCGAGAACATGGCAGTCGCAGCATTCGATTTCTTTGACGCAGACATGGCACGCGGCCCACTCGGTCCCATTGCGCTCGCAAGCCGGCAGCATCTCATGACACAAGCCACCGAGCCGCAAATTCATGCCTATCTGCGCGAAATACGCAGCCAAGCTGGCAGCGGACGCGCTGATCCGGCGACGATGCTTTACGGCGATCCTAATGCTGTGCTGATGCCGTTTACGAACTGGACAAAAGCTGATTTCTACAACACCAATGTCATTTACTTCAGTCCTGCGGTAGTGAAGAAGGGGGATGGGAAGCCGGGTGCGCTTGTGTATCATCATGTGATTTCGATAAGGGCAGGTGCGAGTGAGCGCAATATTTTGGTTGTGCTGGGAAAAGATGGGGGAGTTGGGTATTGGGTAATGGGAAGGCTGTTGCCACAGACTTGGAGCAGGATCGAAGAGAGTTTGAAGGGGGTTTGAATATCGCTAACGGTTGGCATAAAGACAAACGCAGAGGTGGATGAAGTATTGATGTATTTTGAAATCTCTAGTATACACTCATGAAGTCGTGGACGCTATCACTCTCTCCGGCCTTGCTAACGCACAAATGCTTAACCGCTGACAATGGTACCACCGTTCGGGTGCAACGTCTGTCCGCTAATCGAGCTGCTGTCATTGCTCGCCAAGAACACGAAGCAAGTTGCGATCTCGCTGGGCTGCGATGGACGTCCAATGGGTGCGGTGAACTGCTTGATGGCCTCGTCGTTCATCGTTGCTGGGATGAGAGGAGTCCAGACCGGACCTGGTGCTACGGCATTGACGCGGATGCCCTTGGAGACGTACTGGTTTGACAGCCCACGGGTGAAGGCGATGATGGCGCCCTTGGTTGAGGTGTAGTCGAGCAGATCTGGTCGGCCGATGTAGGCGTTGATGGATGCGTTGTTGATGATGGTCGAGCCCTTCTTCATGTGTGGAAGAGCGTACTTGGAGAGGTAGAAGAAAGGATGGATGTTGGTGTTGAAGGTGTGTACCCATTGGTCCCTGCTTACTATTAGTGTCTGTGCTTTAGTCTCTGAAGCATGGGGATTTACTCAGAAAGGTCCTTGATATCCTCGACCATCATTTGGTATGCATGGTTGTTCACCAAGATATCAATACCGCCCATCTGCTTCACGGCTTCGTCGACAACCTTTTGACAGTTCGCACGGTCCGTCAGATCCGTGGGGTATGTGTAGCACTTCGCGCCCTTCTCCTCGACAAGCTTGACAGTCTCCTTGGCGTCATCTTCCTCTTCAGGCAGGTATGCAATAAAGCTGTCGGCACCCTCCATGGCGTATAGAACTGCAATTGACCTTCCAATGCCGGAGTCACCGCCGGTGATGACGGCCTTCTTGCCCTTCAGTTTGCCCGCAGCTTTGTAGAGCTCGCGACCGCCATCGGCTGTGGGTAGGTGGTCGACTTGCGGGGGCGGGTCCATGACGGTTTGCCATCCAGGGACTTTTTGGTGCTGAACTTCGGGCTGGAAGCCTGTAGTCATTGTCAGACCATGCTATTTGATGCAGAAAGAAGCTGCTGTTGCCTACCCTGCTCGAATGCTCCTTTGTTGGAAGACATTGTGAATGGTGAGTATGCGAATTGAGCTGTGAAATTTTTAGAGGGAGAATCTGAATGTTTCTGACTAGATGAGGGAGTTGTTGGAGCTGTGGTCTTACTGCTCGTTGCAGAAGTTTTGTTGCGCTTTCATTTTCAATGACGTCGCAACGACGTTCACAACGACATGCTAAGAGGATTAGGTGGAGCAGCTATGATCGAAAGTGCGAAAAACAATAAGATCGTTTGGGTTCCAATAGATAATACCTAAAAGCTACTCATGAGTTCTGCGGTTTGTAGTGAGTCGTTCAATGCTCTATTCCTTGAGCACAGGTACCACCGGTTCAGCCCTAGCCGTAGCTTCCAAGATTCGTATGGTTCGCACGGTCAGATGATCGGCCACGATGCCCAAAGTATGTAGCGAGAAGCTTTGACATCGTTAAGAGCTGCTAGATTTTGAGTAACGAGACGACGTTCGTCGCAAGCAAGCTGAAGCAACCCCGTGTCGACTGCTGCTCCCAACAACGTCACCTCACAAAACGAGCTCACGCAACCATGCCATCTTCCTTCATTACCAGCGCCCAGGTCTTCGGCTCCAATTCCCCTCCAACCTCGTCAAACTTCATCAAAATACAATCTCATCTCAATCCTGCGCTGACAATATGACGCTATTCTCGGTTCTTTCCAGCCACGAGCTACGTCACAGCCGCTCACAAAATCAGGGTCCACGCTCGCGGCGCTAGCCGCTTTCAGCGCTCCACCAACACTCACGATCCCAAAATCCTAGCATAACCGCCTATCATTCCTGAAACAGGTGCTGTGATGGAAGCTTTGTCGAGATTGAACAAGCCACACCGGGTTTCTAGACAAGCGGATCCCACGTCATGCGCCACGAGTCGCGACTCCCTGCATGACGTACCCCTGTCTTACAACAGGTGATCTTGTCCTGAATCTGGGGGCTGAGAGTCGTGAATCTTGTTTTGAGGGTCTGGAGTGGTGGGTGAGGTAGGTCCGATAGGGTTGAGGGCAGAGATATAAGTTGGGGTGTATTGCTGTGATAAGGTCCATCATCACAACAAGCATACCAATCATCACTTCAAGTTCAGCTGCAATTCACAAGAACACTTCACGATTTTCATCGCCAACAAAATACCAATCAATCCATCAACATGCCACTCATGCGCCGCACCCACCGCACTACTGCTGCTCCCCGCACAACCCGCACCACAAGGTCGACTGCCCGTCCTAGTCTGAAGACACGCCTGATGGGAGGGCGTCGCACCGCACGCAGGGCGCCCGCCACTACCACTACTACTACAACAACTACGAAGACTACTCGAACCACTGGCGGACATCACGCGACTGCGGCACCAGTGCATCACCACAAGCGACATGCCACCATGGGTGACAAGGTCTCGGGAGCGCTTATGAAGTTGAGGGGAAGCTTGACCCGACGCCCTGGTCTCAAGGTTTGTACCGATCCATCCGTCTATATCGACCTTTACTAATGCTTCAAAGGCTGCCGGCACTCGCCGCATGCATGGCACTGATGGCCGTAACGCTCGTCGTGTTTATTAGAGGGTTTCATCCTATTGGAATTATGGACCGATTCTTTCTAGCGATCTGTGTTGATATATTGGAGCGATAGTGTACGATTACGTTGGACGATACCCATGAGTGGAGCGAATTTAGTAATTGGAAATTTAAATCATCATTTTGAGAAAAATCATGTCCTGTATCGTGGTTGCATTGAGATCGTATTTTCTTCATCAGCTACTTGATTAGCCCGCGGTTGGCAACTTTGACGGTGTATGGAGCCACGACCGTACTCGTGATCCTAACATCTTAAAGTGTGCGCACGGTTAGTTCACCGCCAACCATCTTCCCTACTCGATACACGTTCCGCGGGCGTGGCAACCTACCGTTCACCTGCGCGGTGGGTTAGAATTGTTTGGATGTTCATTAGTATAAATGGATGCTCACCAGTGTTCCGTCCCTGAACGCTAATTCCGTCTGTTCATCGTTCATCGGAATAATGTTCTCAGGTAAACCGAAGACCTGTCTCAGCGTGCGGGTGGCCGCATCTTCCATATCCTCCTCTTCATCTTCTTGAGGTCTGATTGTGTTCTGATCTCTTTCAAAACCCATAGGTATCCATGCACCGTCACGCTCATCGTGGATGTCCCCCAGACCATACCCCCTCTTGTGCGCCAGTCGATGGTCAGACCCGAAATATTTCTTCCTGGATGGCCTCGATTTAATCTCAGCAAGTTTCCGTGCTTTCTCGTTGATAGACATGATCTGGCCATTCTCCTGCTGAGATCGATCGAGTGTGTCCACAAACTTCGCCTGGCGGCTAACACCGAAATCGAAATCCAGCCTCATCAGAGCCTCCCGCGGTTTCGAACGTTTAGCGGAAGGATCAATCCTTGAGCCTTTCTCGTTCTCCTGTTCGTCTAAGGGTTTCGATGGTACGTCCAACATCGTCTGCGTGCTAGTGTGCAGTTGATGCGACGAGGTAATCCGCTTAGGCAAGGACGGCGCACTCTTCTTTGCTGCCTTTCTGTTCTGGGCGAGATGATGTTTCTGGGGCACCGTGTTCTCACTGAACGTATCACTCTCCTCTGTGCTTCTCGAGCGAGCTTTTGAGGCGGTGAGAATGTTTGATGTACCGCAGTACTCCGAATGTTCCTTTTCGAAGCGAGCTCTAAAAGCTTTGCTGGCAAACCCATAGAGCTTCTTATTACCTAGATCTCCAGCAATCTTCCGGCCTTCAAATTCAGCGGAGCTAGACAGAACAGATCGAAGACTCATTTCCCAACTGCCCCCACCGACGCGTAGGTGAGTGAATTCGTGCGCAAGCCAGATGATGATTTGCGAAGTGGTCATGTGACAGCCATTTGCGGCTACCAGCGCAATTTGTGCTAACTGTCGGTTGGTATACTGCCTATTAGCGGTGACGGAGTCACTGCTTTCAGATGGCTTTTCGGTAGATGCATTTGATGTACCCGAGGGTGAGCCTACAAATAAAGCACTTGTTCCCTTGGACGCTCCATCTGAGCAGTCCAGTGGAATGGACTGCTCGGCGATATGTTGTGAAGTGATAGTGCTCGGCGCTTCTCCGATGAGAAGCTCGGGGGACTTACCTACGGAGATGCTGATAGTCGCTTCGACACTGTCTGCATTTGAGCAGTCAGGTGCGAATGTGCTGATCTTCTTGTGGGCGGCTATGATTCGGTCTTGGTGCTCCGCATGTGGTGCGAGTGCATCATGCTCATCAGAGACTTTTATTGGCTTTCCTTGCATTCCGGTCATTGTGCCAATGGCACCTTCCGGACGAACTATATATGGCTGGCATGATGTGTCAGCATTCTGTATATTGCTTGGACATTGGTCATTGCTGGATGAGCTTGTTTGCTTGAATGTGAAGTCAAGGTCGGGAGTCATGTCATCATCAAGACCAACCTTCTCCTTTACCTTGGCAGAATTAGGGTCCACCAGCCTTAGTTCAAACCAGGGCGTAGGCTGAGAGGTAGATGTAGGTATTGTAACTGTGCCAGATGGCAAAGAGGTCGAATCCGTGCCTACTGGCAAAATTCTGCCAGTGGTACTGGTAGGGTCAGGCGTCTCCTGAATCTCGAGTCTGGCGCTCTCAGTGATGACCGACCGCTTCTTGCAATTCAGACTATAGTTCCGTTAGATGCCGCTCTTGTTATTTTGTCAATGACCCACCATGTACCCTTCCCAACCAAGGGCTGCTTGCGACAGAATCTACACAGTACTCTTGGAGATACCGGTTTTGCGACTCGCGGCAGCTCATTGATGAGTGCACTGTCATCTCGCTTCGCGGAACTATCAATGACAGCATTCTCCACCCTCGGAATCGAGTCGCCGCTCTCGAACTGACTTGAACTCTGTGTGGGCGTTTTAGGAACTTCGGTTTGCCTGATGACATGAGGTTTGAGAGCAGCAAATCCTGCTCGTGGAGCAATATCTCTGCCCTTGGCTTGACCTGGTCTCACGTCTGTTGATAGAGCTGGAGAGCTTGCACCATGGCGGGGGTTTGACGTCCCTAGCCACCCCTTCTGGCCCGCATCAAAATGCCCCAAAAGATTCTTATTCTCGACTTCGGAACTCCCGTCTACCGACGAGGGCTCATTCGTACGTTCATTCACATGCGGCTTTGACACGGGCAGTCTTTGAATATTGACTTTTCTCGCATCATGTACATTGTCCCGCGGTTCCGGACCATTTTTAGAACCAAGGTCCGATGATACCTGGTCTGCAGTCGTGCCCAGGTCAGGCTGCCGGCCATGTGGCAATTTTCGTACTGATGTCGCGGGTGAACTCGAGAGAAAGGCTCGTGGTACTTTCGGTGCTGGAAATGGATGCTTGGGCTCGTCTTTCAGACAACTGAGGCATCTCCAGCGCCGACTTCTCTTGTCAGCTGTGGCCAAAAATAAGAGCACTCGTTGTCTTACGGGTCGACTCCTGAAATTAGAGGTGGACTGCGGCAGCTGTCATGATATTGCCGATGACAACTAGAACAGGCAATAATCGGATCGTATCTAACGCTTGCAGTCTTGCCACAGCCACGACAATAAGGGTCGCTCGACGAACTTGAGCTTGACAGACGATGCGGGTTGGATTCCCCATGTCTGTTGGAGTTTCTGCTGAGCTCTAAGCGCCTGCGTGCTTGGGAATCGGACGAGTAGGCAGAATCGAAAGACTGTCCTGTCGACTCGGAGCTGTCCAGTGGCCCACATGATTCGTCGATGTATGGTCTCAGACGGCCGCTACCGTGATTGCTCCACCTTCTTCATGTCAGCTCCAGGAGTGAAAGACTCTTAGTTGCACCCTACCTACGCTGTGTCTCATCAACAAATGAACTCTGACGAATTGGCGAGGAGACTGTGGGCTTGCTCAGGTTAGAATGGCCGGCCTCAGGCGCTGTACGCTGCCTCTTCGTAGGCGGCGGCGATATTCTTGACCGATTGCCTTGGTGGTGAGCCTGTCTACTTGACCATGCTCGGTCGGCCATGATATGTTGGAAGCGCGTTCTCAACACAAAAATATCTAACGTGCGTGTGTTGTGGCACTAAGACATAGTCGAAGTTAGTTGCTGCTTCAATATTGGCAATAGATATAGGGTAGAACACAAGCCCGTCAGATCTTTTCAGTTTGTTTCCAAAGCAGCATGTCGCCCGTTGGAGGTTTCCCTATTGGTGACATTGCAGGGTGACTGCATTGCTGCCAGACGAGAAGCCGCGCAGAGACGCTCACGCCCATGCAAGAGCGCCAATGGACGACCATCACAACGGTGTGCGATCTAACCTTTTACCAGTGGTCATCATGCGGGGAGACAGATTGGATGCCAGTCGCGAGGCATAAAGCAGGAACATACCTAAAGTGCGTCAAAGTGTTGCAAACTTCTGGAATATTGCTGTTTGCAATTGCCCGACATTTATGGGCAAGCGTGTGTCCCGACGGACTGTCGCTTCCGTACCATAGGTTGATGGGAGCGTGAGCGCGGCGAATTGTGTGGGGACATATGCGCGACTGAGTCTGACCTTATTTCGGAGGGAGAGTTGCGGCCGTGTATCGGTTGTTCCGTACTATGATGTGCAGTAGTAGAGTGAAGGAATACGGCGCGTGAATGGCGAAGGCGGTCCGAGAGTTGACGCGCCATCACGTGCCATGTTTCGACCTCAGGCCAACCAGTGGGGCAAGCGCACCTGTCCTCAAGGCAATTGCTCACTGGCGCATTGCAAGTTCACGGCCACTTGCACGCATATTCGAGTTCCGAAGTCGCAGCTATGGATTTCCTCAAGTCTGCGGTCGCGTCAGCAATCTCAAAAGGCCCAGCATTTGGTTACACGTTTGGAGATCGTGTGGACTTGAACGACTCTATCTGGACATTGCACAACGGCACAAAGCGAGTATGGCCCGGTCTTCTACGCGCCCATGAGGCTTGTTAAACTAACCTTTATGTTTTAGGAAGACGGCTCCAAGTGTAGTATATTCGCCTTCGACGTTACCGCCAATAAATCGCGATTACCCCTCGCCCGCAATGCGCTCCGCAAGCTGAGAACCCTGCGGCATCCTGGCGTCGTGAAGGTCCTGGACACGGTAGAAACCGACACATACATATACATTGCGACCGAAAGACTAAGTCCACTGAGATGGCATGTCAAGCGAAAGAGCTTGACGGAGGAAACCACGAAATGGGGCCTACACACTATCGCAAAGACCTTGAAGTTCATAAACGCGGATGCATCGTCGATACATGGCTGCATTCGCCCGGCCTCTATATTCTTCAGCGAAAGCGGCGAATGGAAACTCGGTGGATTTGACGCTCTTAGCTCTGTGAAGGAAGACGACTCGATACTACCGACGTATGGCAGCCTCATACCGGACGCAGGGCGATATATGGCACCAGAGGTATCCAAAGGAGGTTGGGAGGTCATCAAGCAGAATCCTACCCATGCAGTAGATGCGTACAACTTCGGCATTCTGATATTTGAGGTCTTTAATGGCAGCTTCAATAGTAGCGATCAGCTGGGGCAAATGAAGAGCATACCACCGAGTATGCACCAATCCTACAAGCGCCTGCTCAACCCGAGTCCAAAAGCGAGAATGAGTGTTGGTCAATTCTTGGACCAAGGGAGACGACTTGGGGGTTTCTTCCAGACACCGTTAATACAAGTCACCGAGGACATTGACAACCTTGGTCTCAAAGCCGAGGATGAGCGAAATGAGCTGCTTGGGTACGCCTCCTTGAGACCATGATATTGCGCATGGCTGACGCCGTCTAGGAAGCTAGATGAAGTAGCAGATGACTTCCCTGCGGACTTCTTCAAGATGAAAGTTTTGCCCGAACTACTGAAGTCCGTGGAGTTTGGAGGCGGTGGTGCTAAGGTTTTCAGCACTGTCATGCAAATCGGACAGAAGCTATCCGACGATGAGTACGAAACACGAATTACACCGGTCGTGGTGCGACTTTTCGCGAACCCAGATCGAGGGATACGTGTCTGTCTGTTAGACAACTTGCCCTTGATGATCGATCACTTGCCACAGAAGGTCGTGAATGACAAGATCTTCCCCCAAATGGTGAGGCTATCGGAAATTACGCACAAGGCACTATGCTGATGTCTCATAGGTCACCGGCTTCTCAGATGTTGCGCCAGTAGTCAGGGAGCAGACTGTCAAGGCTGTCCTTACGGTGGTTTCAAAGCTGTCAGATCGAGTGATCAACGGCGAGCTTCTTCGGCACCTTGCAAAAACCGCAAATGATGAGCAGCCTGGGATCCGCACCAATACCACAATTTGCTTAGGCAAAATAGCCAGAAACCTCGGACAAAGTAGTCGAGCAAAGGTCCTCGCTGCTGCTTTTGCACGCTCCTTGCGCGACCCGTTTGTTCACGCACGCAATGCCGCGCTGTTGGCTTTGGCCGCTACTGCCGACCTCTTCAGTGAAGAGGACTGTGCTACGAAGCTCCTGCCAATCATGTGCCCGTCACTGGTCGACAAAGAGAAGATGATTCGTGATCAGGCGCAAAAGAGCGTGGACATATACATCACACGAATCCGAAAATTCGCTGCCACCATGCCCGACACCGTATTGCCATCGCCCGGTCTTGCTGCTGCTGGAGGTGCTCCACCGCGGATGGGAACACCCGCCAACGATACTTCGTGGGCTGGCTGGGCGATCTCGAGCTTCACGAAACAGCTGGCATCTACGAGCGGCCAAATTGGTGCTGGTGGTGTTGCAAATGGCGCTGGTGACCAACGATCATCATCAGTGCCTCCGCCGACTACATCGAGCAAACCGCCAGTGCCGTTAGCTTCGAAGCCAGGCATGACACTGCATAGCACGAAGAGCTCGACTACAGTGCCCACAATATCCTCACCGGATCCGTCAGCAGCATTTCACGATGAAGCAGAAGACTTCGATAACGATTGGGGTGGTTTTGCCGATGATGATAATGTTGACACCAACGGGCATGCTTCCAAGGTGAACGACGAGGAACCAGATCCATGGGGTACACCGGCTGTTTCCAAGCCAAGCACGACAACATCATATGACGACAAAGGTGAGCCTGACTTTGCAGGATGGTTAGCCGCACAGTCGCAAGGAAAGAAGCCAGCGAAGGCTCCGTTACCAAAGGGCTTGACCAAGTCCACGACATCGAACGCCAAAACTACACGGCCTGTGATTGGAGGAAGGTCAAGTACAACTGGATCCGCCACGACCACGAGGAAAGTTGTTGTAGCGCCGAAGAAGGAAACGAAGAAGGAAGAGCCGAAAGTAAAGGAGGATGAAGAAGAGGGATGGGGTGATGCATGGTGATTGATGTTGATTGTATGCCATACCCATTACTTGAGTCTTGCATCGCGATGGCGTTCAAGGGTAGACTGTATGCACATTTCAACCAGGCTTGCATGTATATTGACCGGCACTTCAGCAGCAGATAGCGTAATTGATCCATATCAGTGGCCGAGGCGCAATTGCTAGATTGGACTATGAACTTGATGGCTGCTTTTTGGCAGGAAGCACCTGCAGCACCTTTCCATTCACATGTGCCGCCAGGGCCCTACATACGTGCTCGACAACATCACGACAACTCTACCACGTGCGGTCTTGCTTAAAAAGAACCTGCATTGCCTTTCTATTCCCCTGCCCCGCCCTTTGTCCAGCGTATGTGCTCGAAACAATCATTCCAATCCTACCACATGCAGCTCGGAAGAAAGGGGTTGGGAAGCCTTCGTCCTTCCAGATATTGTGCTCACGACGCACCGCGTCTCGCTTTTGTATATCGTTAGTTTTGTGTATGACAAGACGCTGGCCATTGGGCAAAATGAGCCACAAGTCGCCCAAGGCAAGGTGCATGGCTTGTATATCATCCATGGTCTTTGTGTCAAAGTCGACGAAGCGGTCCTGCTTTGTGATCTTGGGTGCGTGATCGATGGGTTCGCTGGAGTTGGCGTACCAGCCCACATCTTCATGCGGGGAAATGTACTTCTTGTGCTTGAGCACGTCCACGAGCATTTGTGCGCCTGCTTGCGCCAGTTGGTCTTGTAACGCGGCTATTATAGTGTTGCGGTTTATTTGTATCCCAGGCGCCGGTGCCTGCGCGAGGATCGTGCCTTGGTCGAAGTGCTCGGGATGTAGAGTCTGTACAGACACTCCTGTACGCTCCCTCCGCTTGAGTATCGCATGTTCTATGGGGGCTGGTCCGCGCAGGTCGGGCAGGAGCGATGGGTGGACATTGATGCCGCCGTACTTTGCGAGGCTGAGGATTCGGGGTGGGACGAACAGGCCAAAGGATACGGCAATGATGAGGTCAATTGGGACAGGCGGTGTCCAGCCGGTGAAGGTGTCGATTACATGGGTAGCTAGTTTAAGCTCCTCGGTAGCGACGTGTGCAACGGGAACTATGTGCTGGTTAGCTGTGGGCTAGCTGGTAGTGAAGCGTGCAAGTACCCTCTTTCAAGGTCTTGAGCCCCCTGCCCGTATGCTTCGCTGGGCGGTGAACCACATCTACCGAGTGTATGAGGCCTGATACCTCCCGCTTCGCGTTGTCGAGAGCACGCAGCGATGCGACGCTGAAATTGTCGGAACCACAGAACAGTATCCTCAGCGGATTAGCCGACGAACACCGCATCGTTGCATCAGCGCTGTATGCGCGGAGGGTTCCGCGAGGTGCCGAGAATGATAGCGAGCGGACAGAGGCCGGCAGCCTCCAGAGCATGCTTGTTGACCACATGCGATCGCGGCGAAGTTCCAAGAGTGCAAACTTTGAAATGCCATGTCGTCCGAATCGAGACAAATCGAGATCTGAGATCGCAATGTGGGGGCTTCAACACACAACAACACAAGCGCACCCTTGCAATCTGACGCCAGGATCCTGAATGAGATCGCGATTGGCTTCATATTGCGCGCATGTATACAAGGCGACGCCGCCGGCGGTGTGTTGTTGGCTGAAGGACGCTGCCCGCATGTGTTTTGGACATTCCCACGCGCGACGTAGCAAGCCGACAACACCACTTCGCAAACTAACATTGCGACAACACGGGCCTCGCTCATATGTCGTCGACAAACATACCCAAAGTTGTCCCTGCACAGCTGTCCTTTCTCGCCGTGTACAATCCCTCCCTCGGCACCAGCGACGAGACGTTCCACAAGCAGATAGTCTTCTACTACTCCAAAGCTGCCAAAGCGCGCTCAAAGCTCAGTAATGGCGACACACATGCGGCGAAGGACTTGCGTGAGCAGGAGAATGAGAAGCTGCGGCAGGTCGGCCTAGCGCAGGGCATGGTGGGCTTTGCGAAGAGCTTCTCGAATGGCGAGGCAGTGGACTCGGTGGAGACACAGAAGTCGCGCATAGTGCTGCACGAGCTGGAGGAGGGTTGGTGGATACTCGCAGTACGGTCAAAACAAAGTATAGGTTAATGTCAATCTGACGAGAATAGTCCATCGACCTCACACAGCTCCCGGCCACGACATCGCGAAACGACTCTAGCACCAGCATTAGCGAACCGGTCATTGACTACTCGTCGCGAGAGGTCAGCCCTCCTGCGCTCTTGATACAGCAACTCGTCCGCGCCTACTCTACATTCCTCCTCCACCATGGCACGACTCTCGAGAGGATGTTCGCCAAGCACAGGCGAGACAAGTTCTGCAACATTCTAGAGAAGTACTGGTCACGGTTCGCGAGCAGTTGGGATGTCCTTCTCCATGGCAGTCCCGCGGTGGACATATATGGCGGCATGAAGCTAGCCGCTGGAGGCGAGCTGGGCATGGGCGTTGGCGAAGAAGAATGGGGCAGCAGCGAACGCGATGTGCTCGAAGATTTCGCACGCAGGACGGAGGGTTTGGTCGATGTTATGGTCTCTCGCTTCGGCGCGGCGTCACCACTACAAAGGGCAAAATCTTCGGCAGACCCGAAGAGTCTTGATGTGGCAGAAACCGAGCCCTGGGTGGGAAGTGGCAGGAATGTCAACGCTGCGGATGGCGTGGTCTTCTCAGGCCTCGGGGCTGTGAGCAGGAAGTCGCTTCGGGACCTGTCGCATTGGGTCGAGAGTATCTACTACTATGGCGATCAAGCTTATGGCATTCGTGACAACCCGACTTCTGATCGCAGAAAGCGAAGACGAAGGAATGTCAAGCCCCAACCAGGCCCAGTGCCCGAAGTTGCAAATCCGACACCTAAGGAGCAGTCTCGGCCTTTGCCTGCTAAGCAGGACTCCGATTTGCCAGTTGGAATACCGGCCCCAATTGTCAAAGCGGCGGAGAGCTCTTTAGATAGAGCGTCAGCTGCTGTGGAGAGGGGGAACTCGCCCGCAGTCAAAGCGTCAACTCAGACGTCACAACCACTACTTGCGTCTTTGGGCGACACCGAGACATGGATGAAGTATATGACGCTTGGTTACGGCACAGCATGGGGCGGGAAGAAGCCCACAGAAGAAGCCCCGTCAGCTGCGGAGCAAACTCCAGCAGAAACGCCAGAACCAGAAGCCATGCGGTACATCGAGCCGGAACCAGACGTGGACCATGTTGAGGAGAAGCTCAAAGCTCAGATTCGCCAAGAGAATGATGGCTACTTCCTGGTAGGATTGAAGGGTGACATGCAAGACCTTGACATCGACGACGACAATGACGAGGGCAACTGGAACAATCGGATACCTCTTCGCACAGTACATGTCGAAGTACTTAGTACGGACAACTTATCGGTAACGTCGAGCGTGGAGTCTGACGACACACCCGCGTATGAGAAAGAGTTGAGCTTTGGCTCAACGAAGAGCGGAAAGACCAACGGACTGTCACGGTTACGCCCTGTTGTTTACGTGGTATGTTACACATCAGTACGTTGCCACAACAGTACTAATATTGATCAGCATCGTCCGTTCATATACACATTCCTGTTCCACCACCGGACAGGCACTTTAAGTATTGCTTCGTTCTATCGAGACATACACAACTTCTTTTCACCACTTCATCGCTCACTCGACAAAAGCACTTCTCCAGACAAAGTTGCTGCGCGTCTTCATGCGGCGGCAAATCCATATACAACAATCTCGACAGGGATTGGCTCAGGCCCGAATACTCAGCCCATCTACGACCTGGTGTTCGATCCTCGAACACTCACGACCCACTCCAGCCTTCCAAACATAACTGATCCTGGCACATTAATCGCCGAGGGACTGGGAAGTAATAGCACACATGCCTCTGGATGGAGCAGAGTGGAAGCCCTCAACGTGCATTCTCAAATACTAGCAACGATATCAAGCACGCGTCGCAACCTCTCTGAGATCGAACGCACGTGCAAAACAAGCCAAGGGTGGTGGGTAGTCTGGATGCGCCTACCACCGTCACAGACAACCAAGGAAGAAGCTGCCGAAGCAGCAGAGTCTGCCAATGACTCTGTTAAATTCAACACAGATGAGTTGAGGGAGGCTTTCTTGGTCAGACGGGCGCGAGATACACAGCCATCAACGACTAAGAGCTCAGGCAGATTTGCAAGCGGGATGTGGAGTACAATGGGCATGGGAAGTGGTGGGCAGAGCCAGAGGATGGGAGGTGCAGCAGCAGGTTGGGGACCAAAAGGGTTGGGAGAGGGAATTGGGATTGATGCAAGGCGGTATGTTGAGGAACTGTTGAGCTTGAATAGGTGAACGCTTTTTAGCTGGCGGAGAGCTCTGCATGCACTTGCAGTTCTGGATATTGGGTGCACGTGGAACACACAGCGTCCATGCATGACATCGAATACCACATAATGCATTAATACATTAATACATCCAATCCTATCACGAAACCCATTCCATCATGTCATGCTCCCAGATAGCAACCAGCAAATAGTGGCCTCTCATCCCTTCCACATTAACCTGCGATCATCGTGCGTGATTGGCGTGCCTGGCTGTTTCAGAACATCTGAATCCACCGCCACGGTAAGCGGTCAGGGGTTCTCCCCACATCATCAACCACTCAAGCGAAGCCAGCCGCTGTCTCTTGGGACGTCACTTTGAGCTGGGCTTGCATGCGCTTCTTGGGAAAGGTTGGGAATGAGGAGCTGGAGCTTTTCGACTTTGTACTTCTTCTTTTGTATCTTCTCGATCTTTCCTGGTTGAGACGTTGGAGGTTGCTGACGTTTGCATCTCTGCCGTGGTTTCTCGGGACGATCTTCGACGCTTCGTATCCTGGACGGACTGCGCGTACGCTCTTTCGTCGCGAGCGACGTTGCAATTCGTATCTTCAGTTCTTGTATTTTGACTTTCCGTTTCTTCCTTGGTTAATTTGGGCTTGAACAGTCTCAATCGCAGCATCGCGCGACCGGACCGCCGCGGCCTTTCATCTCGATCTCGAATAACAGCGACTGAGCCTGCATACCAGTCGCGCCAGATTTTGGAGCCATTGGTACTCTTTTCATTGCTCGGAACCCATAATTATACGGAAGGGGGGCAGAGCGATAGCAGAAGGACACGAAAGAGGCGTTGATCCGCTCCTGCTGCGCTGTTGGGTTGCAAAGGATCGTTGTTGTAGCTCGATATAATGCACACCTCGCTACCACCATGGCTAGCATTATCAGCATTATTTCTACCTACTGTTTCGGCATTTTATCCCTACCACTATGGCGGCGATAGCACGACCTCGAACTCCCGCCGAACGTTACCACCCGCCACAGATCGAAACGCTCGCTCGAATTCGATAACCCTACCACTGCGACGCGTGCCTACACAAAGTCTACATGCACGGCAGAATGCGTATAACATTGTCAACTCAGTTGACCCGAAGCAAGCAAACAGCGTAGCCATTGATCAGGATGGAGGGGATTTGAGCTACATGGTTGCTGTGACAATAGGGGATAGCAAGGAGGAGTATCACTTGTTGCTGGATTCAGCAGCGAGTAATACGTGGATCATGGGACAAGATTGTAGTACTGAGGCGTGCAAGACGCATAACACATTTGGCAAAGGGGACTCGAGCACACTGAAGGTATGCCGTCCTCTGGATATGGTCAAGAAGCGGCAACATGCTAATACGATTGTAGACACAATCTACTCCCTTCAGCGTAAGTTATGGGACAGGTTCTGTCTCAGGAACGCTCGCGTCTGACACGCTTCACATCGGACCGCTTTCTCCTGTGCTCACATTCGGCCTCGCAACAACAGTCTCGTCAGAATTCAGCTCTTATCCTATGGACGGTATCCTCGGCATTGGCCGTGGCGCGAAGACGGACGGCAGTATCAACGCCCCACAAGTCATGGACGTCTTGTCAAGCAATAACCTTATAGGCGCGAAGCTATACGGGATCCATCTGAGCCGCGGAACCAGCGTGAACGACGGAGAGCTCAACCTCGGTGAAGTGAACAAGGACAGATTCAGCGGCGACATCAACTGGAGCGATGTCGTCGACAACGACACAGGGTTCTGGGAAATCAAAATCGACGACGCTGGTGTAGATGGCAAGACACTCGGTATCTCTGGCCGCACCGCCATAATCGACACAGGTACTTCATTCATACTCATGCCTGAACCCGACGCTGTAAAGATCCACCAACAGATCCAGGGTTACAAGCAAGACGGCGAGACATTCAGCGTGCCATGCGGCACCTCTTCCGTCGTCCAATTCGTCTTCAACAAGCAAAGCTACAACATTTCCACCGCAGACTGGAGAGGCGGCAAACTCGATTCCGGGCTGTGTCGAAGTAATATCATCGGACGCCAGACGTTCAAGGACACGCAGTGGTTAGTCGGCGATGTGTTCCTGAAGAACGTGTACTCTGTGTTCGACTTTGATAAGAAGAGAGTTGGATGGGGTGTTAAGAGCGCGGGGGGCACGACGGGGTCTTCGAGTACAGGTGCGTCGTCGACGGGGAGTCCGAAAGCGTCGGGCACGGCGAGTGGTAATGCGGTTTCAGCGACGAGTGGATCGGCGAGGGCTTCGACGACGGCGTCGGCGAATGCAAATGCCAATCCTACTACTGCGGCGGAGAGCCAGCCGCAAGGGCAAGGAGGCTCTCAGGGTGGAGTTGCTGGGCGGGCTGAGGCTTCGGTGCTCATGCTTCTGGTTGGAGCTTTCGTTTCTCTGTGTATATAAGAATGGATCTAGGAGTTGCTCAAAAGCATAAGTAGCATGGCGTTTCTTGGATAGGGAGCATTATGGCATCTGGACGTTGGCATGGGCATAGGAATCTGGTACCGTTGGCACTAGGCCTGGCTTCAGTATTTAGCTTAAGCAAAGCATAGCATAGTATCCCAATGCACATCGCATTTGTCCACCATCAAACACGCACTTTAACAAAATACCTTGTGCTCTTGTCGAAAGTATCAAGGAAACAATGCTCTTTTCGGGAGTGTGTATATCATGCAGATCATGCAGAGAAATCTGTACACAGGTGTATACCTTGCATAGCACTTGACATCACCAAAGACGATAAATGTAAGCACCCTCCTCGGCGAAACACATAACACCCCATCCATCAATCAGAGTGTTTCGATTCGGAAGAATTTCAGTGTAGCTTCATGCCTAATCGTGTACCCAAGGACGATAAGCTTTTATAGACTCACCTCGAATTAGAATCAATACATACATCACAAATGCTACACATCTTCACGACAATCCTCATCCTTCGCGTCAACTACCGATCTGACTCGTCTCCACTTACCGGTCCAGTAGCTGCAGGAGCGGGGCGGCTGCTCGGAACCGCCGTGGCGGATTTGACGCACGAGCTTGAGAAGAGCGAATGCCAGGGCGGTGGAGTCTGTCAGTACGTTGGCCGCGTGTCGTTGCGCGGTGGTTGAGTTGGTATACCGATGTTACGAAGAAGATATGCATGGGGACATTGATCAAACCGTCGTTTAGCAGTGAAATGTGGCTGAGGACATTGGAGTTCCAAGAGAACAACATGCAGGGGCGTGAACATGAGCAATTGATACTGATGGAGCGACTGTGAGTCTCGGCGCACGCAAGCAAAATAAGCACATTATTAGAAAGATCCTACCATTGCTGAACCCGATAGCTGCACAATCTCGACCACACGCTCTCTGAAAATAACCCCATCATGATCTGCCCCCAAGATGATTGATGTACGGCCCAATACAAAATCCAGCGCAGATAACGCCTCGTATGACTACCAGAGAAGAGGCTCGAAATAGCCACGATAGGTCAAATCTTTCTCCCCTCTTTCCGGCCATTCACATGGTAGCTCCATCTCCGGGAGGACAGCACACCCACAACGCTCCAGTCGCCGCCACAGTGTTGGTCTTGTCCAGGGTCAACATCGCGCGGTTGCGGCGGCTCCGGTCTATTCACACATGACCCGGACAACGTCTACAAGATCAAGCACTTCTTCGACTTCTTCTCTTTCCGGGTGAGCAGGGCAGCTCGTGTGGCGTGCTCGAAAACCTCCCGGACACCCTCGTTCGTCTTTGCGGAGCACTCCAGGTACTTCTGGGCACCAATCTTCTTGCGGACATCCTCGGCCTGGAACGTGTTAGTGATATGCTTATTCGAGGATGCCACAAATACTGACCTGCTCGGGAGTTACAGGCTTCTGGGAAGTCTTGTGTAGCTCCTCAATTGTCTTCTGGTCGAAGCGCAGATCCTTCTTGCAGCCGACCAGGATGATGGGGAGACCCTGGCAAAAGTGCAACACTTCGGAGATCCACTGTGCCATTGTTAGTGCGCCGTCATATGACCGTTGAGCACGTTGGGCCTTACCTTCTCCTGCACATTGTCGAGCGAATCGGGCGAATCGATGGCGAAGCAAATCAAGATAACGTGCGAGTCGGGGTATGAAAGTGGGCGGAGACGGTCGTAATCTTCCTGGCCAGCAGTATCCCAAAGGGCGAGCTCCACGTGTTTGCCATCAACCTCGACATCGGCGACGTAGTTCTCGAAGACGGTGGGGACATAGACCTAGTGAGACAAGCTCGTCAGTTTGTGATCAACGAGGAGTGCGTGCGTGTGTGCTGTTGCGACGGAGGCGCAGGCCTGCTAGGCTGACGCAGCTCAGGGATAGAGGCGAGAGGCGCGGCTGAACTGACCTCAGGGAAGGTGCCCTTGGAGAAGACACTGCACACGTTGTGTTAGCCGCTGGCCTCATTTGGTGCGAAAATGATGTCTGCGATGAGCTTCGAGATCAGTACGTACATGAGCAGACAGGTCTTTCCACAAGCGCCGTCACCGACAATAACGAGCTTTCGACGAATCTCGGCCATGGTGTAGAGTGGCGGTGTTGTGTGTGCGGTGAGTGAAGCGGATCAGGGAGCTGTTGCAAGAACAGAAGGTTAGCTTGAGGTGGAAGATGTTGGGTGTTGAAGTAGCTGGTGAGGAGGACGGAGAGACAGGACTAGGCGCTCAGTGCGCGGCTGGGCTCGTGCCTGAGAGGCTGAGCTGTCCGAACGTGGCACAAGGGCAGAGCGGTGGCGGTGCTCACGTACCGAGTGATGCAATCGAACCAGGAGCTTGCGACGGCGCGAGTGAAGGGGCAGAGACTTTGTTTTTGGCTTGTGGTGGAAGTGTGGGCGGTGATGTTGCTGGAGAGGAGGAAGTAACTGCACGGCGAGACAATGCGGCTAGCGCCTCTCAAACCACCTGGGCAACACACAAGATAGCGATAAAGCCATCCATGCACCCACCGCTCCTCATGTGATTGACACGCCTCCAAGCCCGCTCTATCTTTGCGCGCAGCAGCGCTCTGCCCGTGTCTCTCTCCTGCAGAACAGCCAGCAGCAGGCCCTGACTGTTTGCCCGTTGGCACCGGCTACTCTCGCCGTGCGTTCATACAGGGTTGCGCGTTCGTCATGGCAGAGCCAGGGCAATCACCGTTTCAGCACCAGGTTTGGTGTGCCGTCCGCCAATATCCAAGGCCTAGCCCACGGAGTCATTCGCCTTAACCTTTGGCATTGTGTGCGACATTGCTTGCTGTCGCTGCAGCGCAAGCACACGGCTGGCCTCAGCTGGGCATGCATGTTCAACCGTCTCAGAACAGACGGATGCCTGCTGGCTTGTCGTCCTATCGGCATCCTGATGCCTGCAATCATGACATAAGTTCCACCGGCCAGGCTAGCCATAGTTCAATACGCCTCTTTGTACTCTACAACCGCAGGCCTCCCCCGCAATGAACGCATCGCCTCGGCTCGCGAACCGTCGGTCACTCACTGCTTGGCGTGTTGCTCGTGTAGTGACACCAGCTCGTTCATGCGGATAGAAGGTAGTCTGCGAGTGCACATCTCTATACATCCTTCATGTGGTCTTGACGGCGTTGCAATGTCGCAATTGACGTACACCGCCATATCGACTCCGAGACTAACATCAAGTAGCAGCATTGGCGAACAGAGAAAGACTAAGCTGGTATATCACGCAAGTCTAGCAACGGTTGAGCTGAGTACTTGGTGCTTTGAATGTTTCCACAGTAGGGTTTCCGCAGCCTCTTGAAAGCATATGCAAAACATGAGATGTAAGGTCAGACTTAAGTCACCGGGAAGAAGTGGCCAACTAGTCACGAGCTTGACGCTTATCTCCGCCCTCACCCATAACTCCGTGACAATGCCTTTGGAGTCAAGTATGTATGTATTTTGCCAAGGCTCACTTGCTGTTGCTCTTGGAAAGCACGACGAAGGTTAGTAGCTTAGTAGGACGCGAAAGATATCGCGAGGCTTAAGATACTAAACCAATAGAAATACATTGCAACATTATTAAAGTTGTGGAAATTGTGTGCACTGGCGAGTACCTATCTCAGGCATCCGAGTGGATTTCAAATGTGTACATATTTCCTGTTCCTTTCCTTTCGACACGTTTCGAAGTTCTGTGGGACGTGTGAACTGGTGAATAGGCGCGCTGCAGGGAGCGGAGTGGGGCTATCCCGCCGCTGCTCGAGCTCTCGACTAGGCTACCAGTGACCTCACGTTCCGTGGTCCGCAATCACGAAAGCAGCACTTTCCGCTCTCACTCGCTCTTTCATCTGCCTTCCGCCTCTACACTGATACATCTCCCTACCCACCCTTCTTCCTCAACCACCAACCGCTCAACATGGCGGACGAGCAAGAGCAACCACCCCCACCGCCGCCACAAGACATGGATCCCGAGAAGGTACACGAGCTTTCACACCGTCCGCCGAAACGAAAAGCTGACGAAGATGTCGCCCAGATCCGCGCAAAGCGCCTCGCAAAGCTCAGCGGTCCCGCCAACACGGCTGGAGCATCACAACCCTCGTCAACAGGCCCATCAGCTCCCACGTCGGGCACTTCGACACCAAAGCCAGATGCGCCAGCCCAAATACCAACGCCCAAGCCGCAGACTACAAAATCGCCCAATCCCTTCTCACAGCTAGGCATGAAATCCGAGGACGCGCCAAAGCCCCGGATAAACATCAAGTCGAAGCCCGCACAGTCCTCGAGCAGTGGCGCATCGCCGCAGCCTTCCTCCAAGTCTGTCGACAACAGCACAGAAGCATGGCAAGATCGCACAATTAGCGGCGTCTTCCGTATCACTCTCGACCCAAATCGCACTCAAGATACACATGGCCACAAACTGTACTTCGCCGCGGCAACGAAGGGCGATCTAGAAGATGGAGGAGCGCCACTTCGGTTCACGACAGACATGCTGGACTCGGTGATCCTAGAGTCAGCATCAAGCCACACCCATGGATCTGCGCTGGAGTATCTGCTGGGCTGCTGGAAGCGCGTGTCGAAGCTGTTCAAGAGCCACGCGACCAAGAGCGACCCAAAGCACGAGATCACTAAGGAGGTTCGTCGACAGTGTTTCAACTACGCCATCTTTGCGGTGACTATGCCAGACTTTTTTGGGGAGGAAGCTCCTGCGACGAACGCCCTTGCCGACCACCTACTCCTCGGACCGGATGACGACCGCGGCATCTGCTACGACTTCCTCACAGAAGCCAGCCTCCGCCTGAGCGAAGATGACAGCGTCAAGGAGGCTTTGGTGGGAGCCATGGAGGATTTGAGCCGCAGACTGGCTAAGATCTCCATGAACGGGGATTACAGGCCGTACATGCTGATGCTCAGGGTCTTCATTCGCTTCCCACCTCTAGTCACTGCTCTGGCCCAGTCTGAGACTTTCCTGCCGGCCGATGTAGAAGCTCAACAGATCGAGACCCACACCTTTTTGGGTCCGTTCTTCCGTCTCTCACCCATGCAGGGCGACGTTGCGATGAACTATTTTGCTGGATCTGCAGCTCAAGAAAAAGCTCTCATCGCAAATGCGCAGCGAGCACTACGCATGACTCTCCAAACCCACCAGGATGAATTGCTCGATATCACAAATGCTTTCATCAAGAACAAGGAGTCGCGAGAGACCATGCTCAACTGGTTCGCACTAACCGTAAACAAAAACCACAAGAGGCGGGCATTACAGGTGGACTACAAGACTGTCTCATCCGATGCCTTCATGGTCAACGTGACTGTCATTCTTGATCGCCTATGTGAGCCTTTCATGGACGCGTCTTTCTCGAAAATAGACCGCATCGAGGTCGATTACCTACGGCGGTCGCCTCGCGTTGACATCAAGGATGAAACCAAGATCAACGCTGATGACCAGGCATCGGAGGAATTCTACAGCAACTCAGCGAGCGGAACAAATAACTTCATTAGCGAGGTCTTCTTCCTCACAGTAGCCGCTCATCACTATGGAACAGAGGCCGCCAATTCCAAGCTGTCTAATCTGCAGAAGGACGTCAAGTGGCTGCAAAAGGAGCTGGTCAAGATGGAGACCGAGCGACATAAGTATGCAACGAACCCAATGCAGCTCGCAATCTTCGACAACCATGTCAAGAAAGTCAAAGACCAGATTGAGCGCGGCCAGTGCACAATACTAGCTATACAAGGTGTTCTACTTGATGAGACCACACAGGCACGCTCCATGCAGCTTATGCGATATGTTATTGTCTGGTTGCTGCGACTCGCATCTCCTGGAACCAATTTTCCGAAGCAGGAACTACAATTGCCGCTCTCCACCCAGCAGTCCACAGCATTCAAGTGCCTTCCGGAGTACTTCGTGGAGGACATTGTCGGCAACACCAAGTTCATCACCAGGTGGATGCCACACATTGTCACCTCCACCCAGTGCGAAGAGCTTGTCAAGATCTGCATTACTTTCTTGCGGAGCTCTGAATACATCAAGAACCCATACCTCAAGTCTGGCCTCGTCACCATCCTATTCCATGGCGTTTGGGGCATTCCAGGTCGGCCTAAGGGCGTGCTAGGTGATACACTATTCGCCCACGACTTCGCGACGAAGCACTTATTACACGCGCTCATGAAATTCTACATCGAGTGCGAGAGCACTGGCGCCCACACTCAGTTCTACGACAAGTTTAACATCCGCTACGAGATTTTCCAGGTCATCAAATGCATATGGCCGAACACCATCTACCGGGAGAATCTCGCGACAGAAGCACGGTACGTCTCAACTCTTACGTTCGATACAGAATGTAGTCGCTCACTTTCTTAGGGTCAACCTTGACTTCTTCGTTCAGTTCGTCAATCTTCTCTTGAACGATGTCACCTTCGTGCTGGACGAATCTTTCACCGCCTTCAAAGACATTCACGAGGTTTCGAGGCTTCTAGAAGAACCACCTTCCGACATGGACCAGAACACACGGCAAGAGAACGAGGAGAAGCTTTCTGCAGCCCAAGGCAAGGCCAAGAGCTACATGCAGCTCACCAACGAGACGGTGGCCATGCTAAAGCTTTTCACTGAAGCACTCGCTGATTCATTTACCAAGAAGGAAGTTGTTGTTCGATTAGCGCATATGCTTGACTACAACCTTGAAGCGCTGGTCGGTCCAAAGAAAGCTAACCTCAAGGTTAAGAACTCCGAGGAATATGGCTGGAATCCACGGCAGATGTTAGCTGAGGTTACCGACGTTTATCTCAACCTCCAAGTCAAACAGTCCTTTATCAATGCTGTAGCGACCGATGGACGATCTTACAAACCGGAGTACTGGAATGAGGCCTACAAGATCTTGGCGAAATGGGCACTGAAGAGCCCCGAGCAGCTCCGTGAATGGGAGCAGATGGCCGCCCATATCCACACCGCCAAAGAGCAGGCCGATTTAGAGGAAGCTGATCTTGGAGAAATTCCTGAAGCTTACGAGGACCCACTTATGGCAACGCTCATGGAGGATCCGGTCACCTTGCCCATCAGCAAGCAAGTGGTTGACCGGAGCACCATTCAGAGCCACTTGCTCAGTGATCCACACGATCCCTTCAACCGTACACCGCTCAAAATTGAGGACGTGATTCCCAATGACGCGCTGAAAGAGGAAATCGCAAACTGGAAAGCCAACCTGCTCGCCCAGAAGATGGCAGAGCGAAGTGCCGCGGCTGCACCCGCCGGTGAGCCGATGGACACATCTTAGTTGTGTCCTCAGGCAATTGCATGCATTCTAGGCGTTAAGGAAATTTGGAGGATTGTGCATTGTTACACGATACGATCGCGTCCAGATAGAAGGACATCATAGGCATTATGGGGAGGATGCCTTAGTTGCGCGCTCGTTCAGAGCGTCGCAGCACGACGAATTGCATGCTCCATGAGCTTCATAATACGCCTAGTGCTCTTTTGTGAGGTGTCATTATCATACAATCTTTTAGACCATAGGGAGTATCAGCGGATGGTGCTCCACGTCACGCTTTCTTCTCTTCCTTTTCCCGCTTTCCAAAAGTGTAGGCAAGACCACATCCTACAATGTTGACTGCACAAAGTGCTAACGAGCCTCCCCGTACCACTCCTCTGACAGTAAACTTATTCTTGATACCCTACGCCAGCTTAGCTTGTGTACAGCAAAGAATGCAAAGAATGCAAAGAATGAATGACTGACCTGTCTTCTTCTCAGTGCCAGTAAAGCATACAGTCCACTCCACGCGGCCGTTACGCCAGCGGCATCACTTTTATAGCCACTCAGGTTCAGGTAGGATGAGAAGAGTAGGATTGGCGGAAAGAGCATAGGAAGAGGCTGGAAAGGTCGAGCATGTTGAGCTGTGATCAAGGTTGCGAGAAGTGTCGGCGGCACAGAGTTCTCTGCCATTCGTTAGTATCTTTTCACTGATATATCGAGCATCCAGGGCCTGCAAGCAGGCACGTGAGAACGCATAACAAGTTGCATGAAGTCACCTGGTGAACGTACCTCCCCAGTCTCGCAGCGATTGGAGCGCCGATTGTTTTGCGGGTTCTGTCGCCATGTTGTACTTCCTGCGCCAATTACTGTATGTGGTAGGAGAATGATAGAGGAGACTGCAGGGACCTTGTGCGCAAGCAATGAATTGAGACATGAGTTCCATGACGTCCTAAGCGCGGCGGCTCGTGCGATCCCTGCTGGGTATGCGCTTGTGGAAACTGGCCTCGACTTCCAGAAGCCGACCCTAATCAGAACTCCACAATTCGCCCGTCCACCCACCTCTCCGCCATCTTTCGCCCGCAGTAGTCACGCATTATCGACCAGCGCCTTTGGTGAAGGATTCAGATCGAGCGCCTGTACCAGTCTTGCGCTGCCCGCGCGGCGCCTAATCTCTCGGCGACCCCTCTCTAAACACATACCTTCACAACCATGTCTGGCAAAGCAAGCGGATCACAAGCGCAACCGAATGGCGACGCAAAGAATCGCCAGCATCATGACGGCAGTTCTGGCCGGGCCTTCACAGTCGAGCAAAAGGCGGCTGTAATACGAATAAAAAAGTGCTTACCAACGGCATACTACGAGATCCTGGGGCTGGAATCTGTCAAGACTACGTGTTCGGACGGCGATATCAAGAAGGCCTACAGGAAGCTATCATTGCTCACACATCCGGACAAGAACGGCTACGATGGCGCAGATGATGCGTTCAAGCTGGTTAGCAAAGCATTTCAAGTGCTGAGTGATCCAGATAAGAAGAAGAAATTCGATGCATATGGCGGAGATCCGGATGCGAGATTCAACCCAGCAGCGGCAGGTGGTGGAGGCGGTGCGAGTCCGTTTAGTGGTGGGGGCTTCCAGAGGGGAGGTGGATTCCAGGAAGAGATGACACCGGAGGAGCTGTTCAGGCAATTCTTTGGCGGAGCTTTTGGCGGGCCGTTTGGTACGTATAACTGTTGTACTCCGCCGACACAATTGGAAAGAAGCAAAAGACTAATGCGCAATTAGGCGGTTTCGACACAGGTCCAGGCTTCGTCTTCAACATTGGCGGAGGTCCTGGGGTGCGCGTACACCAGTTTGGCGGCGGCGCACCACGAAGACGTCCTGGGACTGCACAACCACCGGGCAGCGAACAACAACCGTCTCTCTCCTCTACGCTATCGAACCTCTTACCACTCCTCTTCCTCTTCGTCCTCCCACTACTCTCCTCGCTCTTCAGCTCCTCGTCCACAGCCGCCGGGCCCTCGCTCGTCTTTGAAAATGCGAAACATCCAAACACGAAGGAACGGGTATCTTCGCGCTTTAAAGTGCGCTACTTTGTCGACCCGCGGGACGTACATGAATATAACCCAAAGAAGTGGCGGAAACTCGACGAAGAGGCAGAGAACCAATACGTACACCAAGTCAATGTACGATGTCAGAATGAGCGTTTCCAGCAAAGGAAATTGATGGAGGATGCGCAAGGGTGGTTTTATGTTGATCAGGACGCCATGGACCGCGCACGGCATATGGAAATGAAGAATTGTCGGAAGCTGAAAGACATGGGCTTCGCAGTCTAATGCTAGTAGAGTCGTTGAATAGAGCTTAATGTTGCATCATGGAAATTTTGAAGGCAATGGAACTGGATATCATGTCAGGCATGGCGTACGGGGCGTTGCGATGCATCGAAGCTGCAAGAGTAGCAGCTCTTTCTTCATTGGGCGAAGTTATTCTTCCTGATTCATATTCATAATTCGACCTGACGCCGTCCGTCTATCCATGCATATCCATGCAGTAAAATACACCCATTTCATGCCAAACATATCATACACTCCTGATTCTCCCCAACTACATCTATAGTCCCCAATACCTCTGCACCCTCATCTTCCACCCCTCAAGACTATTCAACTTCGGCCTAACATCCAAATAGAAATTCAGCTCCTTCCCAGGAACCCTCTCGTCCTTCCCCGCATAAAAATCAATCACATACTCGACCTTTGTGCCGCACCGATCCACAACCCAATCATGCCGATCAAACGGCGGCTGATACCCCATGAGCGCCTTCCACCGCGCCCTCGGCGTCAGACTCGTACTCAGACCACTGAAGCTAGCCAACTTGGGCCCGCCGCAGGAATCTGAGCGACCGGCTTCCCATTTCTTGATCTCGAACCATGCGCGCTCGTTTACGGCGTTGTGGATCGGCACAATGGTTTTCATGTCTGTTTCCTTGGGGTCGTAGGACTTGCGGCGCATTGCTTCGAAGAACATTTGTTCCGAGGGGTAAATCCAGTTTCCAGTCTTTTTGTCGCTGCCAGTGTCGCGCTCGCTGTTGGCGGGGCGGGATGGGGATGTGGGAAGGTCGGGAAGCGCGCGCGGGATGGTGCTGACTTCGCGGTCAGTGCCGAGGCGGAGGTGGGAGAGGAGGCCTTTGGAGGTTGGGGCGGGGTCTTGGTCGAGGGTGGAGGAGTCGCAGGACGTCTGGACGGGACTTTGCGATTGTGATGTGGGCGGTGGTATGCTGCTATGTGGATTCGCGGATTGGTTGCCGCTTGCGCGGGCTTGAGCGAGCCATGCTTCGCGGGTCTTGTGGTCGACTGGGCAGGCGGCTGCTGGGTCGTCTTGTGAGGACATTGTTGCGAGATTGAGGACTGAGAGACGCGGCGACGCCTCGGAACGGTGACGGCGATAGTGAAATGTTGAGCTTGGACCTCTCGTTCGGAAGGCGACGAGATGTGATTGGCGAGCGGCAGACTACAATGCTTTTGGTTGGAGCTGTTCACCGCTCTGGAAGACTTGAACTTTAACGTCCTTCTCATTAGTCAATCGACGAACTCGAAGAGCACTGCTCACAACAGGACATCCCCTTCCTCTGTCCCCTCATTTCCAGTGCTGAGCTCGTCCCAAAGCTCGCTCCATAGTCGATTTTATTGTCAGCATTCCACTGCGGACCCTGCATAAACGAGACACCCCACCAAGCAATTGACCCCTGTTTTCCCCCTCCAGACTCAGTTCCACCACGCGTTCAGCATACAGCAGCCATGTCTAAAGTCCACCGCGCCAGCACCACCGCTCCGGTCAACATTGCCGTCATCAAGTACTGGGGAAAGCGCGACCCCAAGCTCAACCTACCCACCAATTCCTCTCTCAGCGTGACGCTCTCGCAGTCGGACCTCCGCACCCATACTACCGCGTCGTGCTCCAGCAGCTACCCACAACAAGACTCTCTGATTCTCAACGGTCAATCGCAAGATGTTTCGGGCGCGAGGACACAAGCATGCTTCAGGGAGCTCAGAGCACTAAGGAAGCAACTCGAAGCAAAGGACTCGAGCTTGCCCAAGCTCGCTGATCTGTCCCTGCGAATCGTCTCAGAGAACAACTTTCCGACTGCTGCAGGTCTCGCTAGCTCGGCAGCAGGTTTCGCTGCCCTCGTTCGCGCCATTGCCAACCTCTACGAACTACCCTCGTCGCCCACGGATCTGTCACGCATCGCACGACAGGGTTCTGGCTCGGCATGCAGGTCTCTCTTCGGTGGTTATGTAGGCTGGGAACAGGGCTCTGCTCAGGACGGGAGTGACAGTGTTGCTTTCCAGGTCGCGCCTGCGAGCCATTGGCCCAACATGCGCGCCGTTATCCTCGTTGTTAGCGCAGCGAAGAAGGGGGTTTCGAGCACGACTGGCATGCAAACAACGGTTGCGACATCGTCTCTGTTCGAGTCGAGAGCTACAGAGACCGTGCCACGGCGGATGAAGGAGATGCAAGAGGCAATCAAGAACAAGGACTTCGACACGTTCGGCAAGGTCACCATGATGGACAGCAATTCTTTCCACGCAACATGTTTGGACACATTCCCGCCCATCTTCTACCTCAACGACGTCTCTCGTGCGGCTATCAAGATTGTCGAGGCAATCAATGCTGCAGCGGGCAAGATCATCGCAGCCTACACTTTCGATGCAGGCCCAAATGCTGTCGTATACTACCTTGAGGAGAACGAGAAATCTGTTGCCGGATTGTTCAAGACCATCTTGGACGAGAAGGACGGCTGGCAGGGCGAGAGGGGCAGTGCGGTGCAAGCTAGCGCGGATGCGCTGGAACACGTCAAGGGCGAGGCTGGCCCGGCCATTGCACTGCTAGAGGAGGGCGTCAGCCGGGTCATACTGACGGGCGTGGGCGAGGGTCCAGTGAAGACCGAAGAGAGTCTCATTGACGAGAAGGGAGAGCCTGTCGCAAATGCATGAAGTCCATCATTCGTAGGTTCAATAATGGTTATGTAGATACCCGCAGATAGAGCTAGGCAGAAAATTCATAAACGGATTCTTCATGGCACTCCCTTCTCTCTTCGTTTGACGCATACTCGTACTAGCTGCAATTATCGATTGCGCGCTTCTTGTCCGTTGCTCTTGACGAAGCGGTAATCTTACGCCTCCCTCCAATTTCCACAATGAATCTAACTAGGAAATCGTGAGGCAACTGGGCGAAAGACTCCTTTGTATACTCACATGGAGCGGCCATGTAGCAGTCCCACCCAATGCAGTACGTGCCGACAATGAAGTCAAGTACTGGGTCAGTTGTCGGTAGGCTTTTGAAGGCGAAGAGGATCTCTTTGCGATGTAGTAATGTAGGAAGTATAGTGCTTGTAGTGCTTATGATCGACCGCAGGAGGCTCTTGCGGAGGGAAGGGATTAGACGACGCGGTCGGCGAAGACATAGAGCTTTAGCTTGGTCATATCGGCGCTCCAGCAAACATCGATGTCGTCGGCAGCGCATTCCCATGCCACCTGCCCTGAAGGCAACTTCTGGGCGTGGCGCCATTCTACGAATACGTTGAAGACTGGTGGCTCGACGTCCTTCAAAGAAAATGACACCTTCATTTGCCTTCTTCCACGGGCCATTGAGTGCCTTGCGAAAGTACTCGGAATAGTAGCTCACGAATGATTTAGTGACACCGTACCTCGTCTTCGCGGGTCCAACCTCGATGAGAACATCGTCCGCCGCTCTACTGCGTGCAATGACGCTGCTTAGCTGTCAGTCGAACCCTGCCGAATCGACCGCTTGACGTACCTGTACCGCGGGCTTCCAGCCGCCGTCTGCTCCTGCCTCATGTTGGGCTGTCTACAGCAGGAGTTATGCCACAATAGGCGTTGTGGTAGAAGTTCGGACGCTGAAAAAGAGTTGAGGCTACGTCTGGGAGTTTGGAGCAGCTTGTGATGTGGGGGCAGGATCGTAGAGACGAGGATGAAAAGGTCAAGACTTACGCAAGTGGCGGAAAGGTGGAGAGAGAAGGCACGAAGAAGCCCCAAGGTGCCTTCCCTGGAGCCTGAGCGGTGAGGATAGGAAGGAGCGCTCTAGCATATCAACGCTAGCCATGAGAAACACAGATAACATTAGAGTCTTGCATGGGGAGTAGATGCGACAATGATTGTAGATATGACAGCAACACAAGATACAACGTCGCTGTGAACATGGCAGTCAACGTACCCCATGAGCACAACAACTGTGGCTGAAGAAAACACGAAAACGCCCTACGCCATGGTATAAGAGCGTCCAATATACAATGCTGTAAAGGAAACAAGTGCAAATGGCGAGACTACGCGACTAGTCTAGCACGACTGCCAGAATGATGATGACCAGCACGATAGCCAAGATGAGCAGCAGAATGCATGCCTTGCTCCGCGCGCTCTTCTGGTAATTGCTCGCCTGCTTCAGATTCACATGAGCGCCTCGTGACGCATCGTGGGTCACCCCAACATTCTCCTCGATAATGTCCAGTTGCGCTCCCTGCTCATGGACCATGTGGGCTACATCGCGGAACAATTCGTTCAGTTCGCCGACGCTCTGCTCTATGTTGCGGATCTCCGATTCGCGCTCAATGATGAGGGATTCTTGGAAGTCGACTTCCTCCTGGTTCGCGAGTCGTAGCTGCTCCTGCTCTTGCTGCTGGCCAAAATCTCCCCCTCGCTCCTCACTCGGGGACTGTGCGTCGAGAGCTGCGCGAGCAGCTTGTGCTGACGCTTTCTCCTTCTCGAGAGCGGCCTTCTGAAGCTGTTGGAATTCGGTGAGGGATGCGCGGAACTCGCGCTGTAGCTTGGACTGTGTGAACCTCTGCGAAGGCTGCCGTTCGTTAGTTATTGGTCATGTCACAGGCAATCGCAGGTGCATACCCCAACGTCGGGCCATGTCGTGATCTTCTTCACGCCCTCTCCAATTTCCTTAAACTTGTCCGATGTCTCCTCAACGGTAGTCTTTACCCGTTCGCGCACTCGTGCTGTCTCGTGCTTTGTACCAAGCTTGGCGATCTCTGTCGATAAGCGCGCAACGTTGCGTGTGAGAGCGAAGAGGTCGTCTGAGAGCTTGTTGGCGAAGTCGCGGAACTCTGGATCATCGGCATACTGAGGGTCGTCCTCCCGGCGCCAAGTTGTGGGTTGAGACTCGAGGTTGGATGAATGCTGGAAAGACATGCTGCGCGAATGGGGGTCCTGAGCCTGGACAAGAGGCAGTGAATAGCCAGAGTGACGCTCGATGGCAATGCGATCGGTCTTTGGAGATGTGGGAGCCTAGAAAGTGCGGACCTGGGGTGGAGAATGTTGCCGCCTGTGCGAAGAGGTTGGTGGTCGGCTGCTGGGCGTGCCTGGCTATGACGACGCCGCACGTGTGCGCATGGACCCTGGTAGCTCACCCGGCCGCGCCACTTTGTATTTGTTTAACTTGAACAAAAGTGAAGCCTTTCAACGCGACTTTCCGTCCCACTTCTTTTCACGCATTGTCAGACCCCTCCACACTCTTTTCCAGGCCATGGTAGAAGATACCCGCTGATCCACGCCCTCATACTCGACTCAACTTCAACCTAACGCGCCATGGCTTTGGCACCACTCGGCGTGCATGTGCGCCCATATCGCGATTATTTGACCCCGGCACTGCACCGGCGGTTTAGCAAGGCCAGTCGATATACGCTGCTGCTGTGCTATGTCACGGCATGTATTATGGGAGAATGGGACAACCGTGAGTGTGCCAGCCTCGCGCTCATCATCATACATTGCTAACATTCGAATAGCTCTCTGGCTTTGGTTCCCAATCGGCCCCACGGGCATTCGCACTCTACTCATCTTCCTTCCCGCCCTCGTTGTATACGTCCTCCGCGTCGCACAATGGCACGTCGGTGAGCGCCAGACGTTGACACGCGCCGAAACCTTCCAAAAGTACTTCTTACGCAAGTCGACCTTCCTCACCCTCGTCTTCTATGCCTTTTCTGCCTGGCTGTATGGCGAGGTATACATTTGGTCACGGACAAGCGCAAGCAAACTAGGGCTCACCGACATCGGACGCGCACACGAGCGACTGAAGCTGAATGAGAGACCGCTGTTTCTGCGCTTCCTGTTCCTTGTCCTGGCGGTGGCGCAGACGGGGTTCCACTTGTGGGATGATTACGACTCCATCGACGTGCCAGCCATGAAGCCCAAGAAAGGAAGCGATGATACAGCGTCTGCAGTACCGGTCCGGAGCACTCCCAATCCCAGGCATCTTCTTGCGAAGAAGTTCCCAAGCATGGTCGCAACTTCCGGAACCCTCAGTGCGGCATCGTTGGTTGTCGGGGCTTTATTCTACTTCGTTGGTCCTCGACACCTCATTTGGAACTACTATTACAGCTTCAGCCGGTACTTCATCAGCCTCTCGAAAACGTCCAAGCCGACCGGGTTGGCGCCTTTCATGCCGCTCGTGTTTGGATTCCTTGCGGAAGGCACGCTGCTTGTACTCCTATGGCAATTTGTCAACAGGGCGTTCGATCTCTACATTGCGCAGGAACCTCTGAAGAATGACAAGCCAATTACTGGTGACTCCACAGATCCCAATGGAACACTCCTGAACGGGCTGAAGTCGAAGAAGGAGGCCGTCAGGGTATGTGAAAAAGTCCATTGAAGCTGGCGTGAAGCTCTAACCACTTGCAGGCGATCGCATTCTGGGAATTGGCCCTCATCACTGACTCCTTTCCCGACCGTCGCAAGACCCTCTATGGCGAGCTTGAGCGGAAAAAGGCACCTACCTTCCAACAAGTTACGGATATATGCCTTGCCGAGATCAAGCTTCTCATCGAGCGCGTGAGTATTGGTCTAGATCCAAGCTACAATCCCAAGCCTTCGAGCAGTTCTCAACAACCTACTGCGCCGGTCAACCTTGTACCTCAGATCGCGCAACCGCTCAAGAACGACAAGCAGGTTGTTGCAATGGCCCCCACACCTACTTCGCGCTGGGAACAAGTTGAGGCAACAGCTGCCGGGCTTGCAAAGTCTCATAGTGCGCCTGCTAATTCGCGGCAAGCATACGGCCGGGAAGCTCTCAACAAGGGTATGAAGAAAGCACAGCAAGGTGCACAACAAGCTGAGTCTGTCGTCTCAACCTACTGGAACAAACTTCTGTCCTCCTGGTTTGGCTACCCTTTCCGACATTCCCTTCAACGTACCGCCAGCGTGGTCATCCTCGGCGCTCCTTACTCCCGCATATCCCTGATGTGCAATGCTGTTACTGCATCCACCAACCTTGCCACATTCTCGTTAAAACAAGATGAGCTCGGTCGTTTCCACGAGGGCGTCCCACAGATGATCCGCATCTTCACGACTGCCATACAAAAGTTGGACGAGTATATGGCCGAGGTTGAGATTCATTGGAGCGACTACGATACTCGCAGGAAGCCTGCGGCTGATCGGAGAAAGGTGCCGCAGGTAGAAGAAGTTCGGGAGTGCATTCGGGATGGTCTTGAGAAGATTCTGGGCAGCTTCAACGAGTATCTCGGGGGCATGGGGCTTAGCAAACTGGATATATTGGAGGCTAAGAAGGCTGCTGGGGCTTCAAGAGGGCCGGAAATGCTTCAAGCAAGTGCAGCAAGATGATGGACAAATTTGGGCCTGGCAAGTGATATGACGGAAGACCACGGTACTCGATCGGAAAACGTAACTGATACCCAATCAAACTTCACTATGCACTGTATGATTCCCGATGCTATATCTAAATGATGTTCTACCATCATCAAACAAGCACAGCCCCAATGAGGAAAGAGCAGGATCAATCAAGTACGCATAGGCAATACCTCAAGTGGTCCTATCAGACCACCAAGGCTCACAGTCGGAGCAGAAAGGCAAATGTACGTCACCCTTACTCGTCGATGCGTGCTTTTCTGGAAGACTTCCAGAAGCAATCTACACGGCTCAGTGTCCCGGTAGTAAATCCCGACCGAGCAAGTGCAGCTTCGAGAAAGTACGCATGTAATCAAGGGCACCCTACATGAACGGGTGCACACGTGGGTGTCGGCTGCCGTCTTTCGCAATACCTTCTCCACAAGTCCTCTCATGGGGCATGTTAGCCAGGATATACAGCCGATGCCATGGGATGCGTAAGCGTTAGTCGTCGCGTCAAGTCAGGGACCGCTATGATTTTGCCTCAAGGGGATATTCGGCGACACGGGGCTGTCCAGCCTTGCACAGCGCTGGCTGATAGTGGTCGATTGCTCAGAGAATTGTCAATCTACCCTGTTGGGCTCGACGTGGTCGCTTTCAGCTCTTTGAGGGCTGCCAACCTGCTTGTAGACGGCGCTCATGACATTGCCTAAATCAGTCATGAACCGAGTCATGACAACTGAAGCAGAGTCGTTCTTGACTCGGACTGAGCACGACCAGTGGCCATGTGTGTGGACGATGTCGTGAAGATCCTACTACGAGTTTCACGCCTGAGGCATGAACCATCGCGCCGAGCTTTCCTGAAATTTCACAGTGCGGCCCCTTTTCTGCTGACGAGTTGGTTTGCCATGTCACTCTGAAGGTATTCGAGTCAAGCTTTGAACGGTGGTCACGCGTAAGCTACCAACGTGTCACTCAAGCCTGGATGCAACTTTGACCTCATCATTATCGAGCGACATACTCCGCAAAGCTTATGTCCTCATCTTCTTCAGAAACGCCAATTCAGAGCAAGAACGAATTTCACAGGTAAGAGTGCTGGTACACGCCGGCTACCGTCGGAAACCTTGTCAGTGAGTGCTAGTTTGCCATCATACTGTCCACTTCGGAGGCAATGTCCAGGGGTGCGAATACATGCCACGGGGCAACCTCGCTGCGAGGCTTCCTTGCGTTTGGCAATTTTGTTGAAGCCTTTTCACGTGGAGAGCCGACATACGCATACAACAATGATACTTAGCCTCGGCCTACGCTTCAGTGAAGTAACGCATACTTCTCCGACATCATTTGAACTTGTATATGACAAACTTCAGCCATCTTATCCGATGCAATTATCGTCAGGTGTTTGCAGCTTTGGCATGACCCGAGGATGCGGAAGGTCTGGCGGAGACGGCGCCGGAGTCGACGTGACTAGATCGTTGAGCAACGGAGTTGAATTTTGGTTTGCGCCGTTACCGAGATCGTATCGTATACGACGTGGTAGCGGTCGGAGCACGCAAATGGTGTGCGATGGCTTCTTTGGTGTCAGTAAAGAAGAGACGTCCTTTCCATCGAGGGCCGTGCAATCAGTATGACAGCTTCAAGAAGACCTAGCTATAAGGTCTAGTCGCGCGTGTCCTGACAGAGTGGTCAAGATTAGGTTTGTTAGGTGAGACGAATGGCTTGCATAGCGTGCAGCGGCCATTCCCTCGGGTCCGTGGAAGCCAAAAGTCGTCTCGCCGTGCGAGTGTCATTGACAGCTGGTTACTGGATGGCGCAGATAGTGGAACGTATACAGTTTGTGAGTACCCGGCGTGTCTGTTGCCGCAAATGGGGTCCGATGAGAGCAGCAAATGTCACCGGCTGCTCAAATCTATGAACGAAGGGATGTCCGCAACGAGACATGTCGAAATGCCTCCGATGGCTTGACTTGATGTCAAGTATGCGGAGAACAAGATGGGGTTGTTGCAACGTCAATGAGGCGTCAGGTTTTGTCCTAGACAACACCAATGTTGTGCGATTTATGTTACATTTACATACTGTTACAGTGTCATGATTGCGTCAGAGCATGCAGTCACGACCAGACCGCCTCAGACTGCTCAGAAGCTATGTGTGAAGATGAGGAGTGTGTGGTCGGTCACGAAAGTGACTTGGTAGCAGCGTGTAGAGACGCGAAGCAGAGTCTACGCGGTCTTGGGCTTTTTCTTGCCGATGTCATAGCCCCATTTCCGCAGAGTCTTGACAACCTTGGGAAGGACAGCGGCGGTTAGTGGAACTCGGATGAAGATGAAGGATTTGTGAACAATGTAGGCCAGGCCAAGCTGCGTCCATATTGCTGCATCCTTGGTCAGCCAGCGTCAAGCATGCACATATACGGAAGGGTCTCACAAGCATCTGCGCCACTGCGGATAGCTACTTCGGCGGCGCTGAGATCTCCCTCCCGTGCAGTGGCCTCAGCAACATCCTCGGTCGCCGCTGCTTCTGCAGACCTCTTGCCCGCCTCTGGGAAGGCTGCCCGCACTACGGTCCAGAAGGCGTTCTTGACCACATCCTCGTAGTGGCCTATCCTGTCCGTGCCGAGCAGGCGCACCGCCAGGAAGCAGAAGGGAAAGTCCAGCACAGACAGAGCGAAATAAACACCCACAGCCGTCCAGCCATACTCGCGCGAGAGTTTCTTTAGTCGCTGCGACAGTGAAAGGGCGGGCTCAGGGCTGCCTAGATGTGGCGTAGGGTTGATCTGCGGTGACGGCGTCTTGTCGCTCTTGAAGCGCAGGGAGCGCATGCGGCGGGCGAGGGCGGATCGCTGGCATCGGGCGAGTATGAGGCTGCCGTGCTCGAGTGACGACTGCGCAAGTCCGGGGCCCGCTGCTGGTCGTGAAGCCGCGAAGAAGGTGCGTACGAGGAACGTTGTTGGGCGGCCGGCGGAGGCCTGCGCAGAGCCGCGCGACAAGAGCTGCTCAGTCCAGATTCGTGCAATGCGCGTCTTCATTGCTGAGGGAGTACAGGTAGCAACGACCGGGCGGATGGGTGCTCACGTGGGGCGGGCGGTTTCATCAACCGTTGCAACAATTTGTTTGAGTGAAGAGCCTGAGAAGTCGTCAGGGTCCACGGCAACGGCCAGCCCGACCTCTGCGCATACGTCACGTGCACGTCTTCACAAACCTTATGCCCTCAGGCACTGCATCAACGCACCAGTGTCACACGCGAGTTTCTTCCTCGAGAAATGTCATCTTCCAGGCGCCTGGTTATACCGTGGGTGCTGCCCTTTCCAATGCTGCTCTCATTTCCGAGCAGGGCGCCGTTCAACTCAAGCTCCATCGCGATCGGACGTCATGGCCGGCTGCCCCGGTCGTGCATGACTAATTCAGGCCTCCGATACCTTCTAGCCTCTTCAGGCCTGCGCACATTCGCTCTCAGCAATCGACGAGGCTGTCTATGGGGTGAGCGCTCGACTAGGCTAGTCACACGAGCTACCGCAGCCATAACTCCGACGAAGAGCTCAGCAACCCGCACTTGCAGTACCATGATTTTGCTGGCGGTGGAGCACCTTGACATTGTGGATGAGAAACATGGCGGAAACTGGTGTTCTTACCTCAGACGTGCATATTCCCCACGCTGTCTCGACGCATGTTGCCTGCTGCTCTCCGTCCCAGAAGGCCGACTCGAACAGGCAAGGCGAAACGCAGTCGACGGGAACTCCTGGCAAAACGTGGGCAGCCTGCAGTGCGCCCGAGGCATCCTTTCTCGTCTCGCTTGTACACTTACCACGTACTGTACATGGAGGCATAAACTACCGAGCATGGGCTGCAACGAGCAATGCCAGGTTTGCCTGCCCAACTGTGGCGCCGTCTGCCTGTCTTGAACTTTAAAGATTGCAGCACCATTGGCGATCGCCTGCCGCTGCTATGACCTTCTCGTACCACTCTGTGCTGTGTTTCTGAATTCTAAACTGCGGGTCACGACGCGTAGCCTTCGCGACGGTGCTGCTCCAACTCAATTTTGCACATATGCGAGCCTCCTTCTCGGGTCACTGGTGGCGCTGCAGTGGAGCGCATTCCGACACATCTATGTCGCGCTTTGAGGGCCAAGCTGGTATCGACCCTGAACTTGGACGTCTATCCTACACGCGACAGCGCGCATCTCGCCGGGCGCGGAAGCATGTCGAGTAATGACGGCCGTCGTTGGCGTGGGATGTGGGTGGTGCCGCAAAGACGTTCGAGGTTTTGCGGGCTCTAACTGCTCCCAACGTCTCTCATTAGCCTAATCCGACCTGACACGGTTCCACATGGGCTTCGCTGCATTGGGGCTTCTCGACTCGAGTGGTCCGCTCTGCTCGATAGGTATCCCGTTTTCTGGTGCTGCACTTCTCGGCAGGCCGTCCCACTGCCGAAGGTCCACCTGGGCTGTCGTGTCCTGAAAGACGCATGTCCTGATTCCTATTGCAGAGAACTTATGCTCTCGCTACCGGCAACTAACCTGAATACCTGCCGATTCTCAGGGTCACGTGCGCACTCTAGTCGACGAACACCTGCACCTAGGATGGACTGCCTCGGAAGCTCTGCCAATGTCGCGACACCTTCTTGCCTCGCCCCATGAGCGCTGGTGTTCCCGTCATTATTTGGCCGCACGCTCACGTTCTCCCAACTAACTGCATGCAGCATTACCTCCAGCACGCACGGCTCGGTGGTCTGCTGCGGGGCCTGCGAAGGTTTGCAAAGTTTCGGCGTTACAGCAACCCTGCTACCGCACCAGTCTCAAACTTCGAGCTACCGGCATCGAGCTGATGATTGACCGATGACATTATTCATCTACCTGGACATATATGGCCCTGACCAAGGGTTGCGCCTTTGCCCTTATTGGCTGCCTGTCACGAGTAGTTCTTGAGCACTTTAACGTTCCAGAGGAACGGACGGACCTATGCTTTGCGCCAGAATAGCGTCGTGCATCGCACACCTGGTGGCTCGGCTGAACTCTGCTGTCCATCTCTCCCCCTTGCAAACGCTCGGCGCCGTTCTTCAGTACCTGGTCCGCCAGGGTTCTGGCCGCACGCAAAGGTCGGACGGATAGTCCGCAGCCTGGTGTCACAACCATTCCTTCGCTTGACAACTTGAGAGCGCCCAAAACGGCACACTCCCGGGGCCAATTGTTTGAGGCTTCGATTAAGCTCTCACCCTACGCGACTGCATGAGTCTCTCCACGTGGGTTCCATCTCATTTTCGAACGCCCTATTTATATGCTTTGCTATATAACCTTTGTACCCGCACTGTCCCGCAGCTGTCTCTCTCTATTTTCACATCACGATCCTCGCTGTCTGCAGAAGTCAATATACCACCAATTCGTCTAGCACCCAACATTGCCGCATCCTTGAGCCCCTACTACGCCCAAAGAACACTTCAACCTGCCGTTCACCAGTTCCCTACTTCCTTTCTTGAACTAGCCTTATCTGGAGCAATTTATCGTACATTCAGACGACATGGGTGGTAACACAGAATATATAGCAGGCCACGGCTACCTCTCGCTCGGTCAGGCTGTTCACGTAGCTCAAAATAGCGAAGGAGGAGTTGATCAACAAGTTGCCGGATTTTTAGAACGAAAACTTGCAGTTGTTTGGGCCAAACTCAACGCTCAGCCGACCACATACGTATTGCCGTCAGACGAGTTCGCTCTTCTCAACTACTATCGAACCCGTTTTGGAGACAACGAGATCGTCAGAAGCGCCACGAAGCGGTTCTGGGACAACCATAAAGGCGCACAATAACAGCGCCTTCTTAGGTCTTGAAGCCATTTTTCTTTCAGATCAAGGTAAACACCGACGGAATTGGTACGACACCGCCAAACTGACCCAAAATTAGACCGCAACCCTACATTGAACTTGCCTTTCTTTGTGGCGTTTGACAGAATATCCGATACCAGCATTCCTGCACGATACCTCTGGCGACGGTGTTGACGGCGTTCGCCTGTACGCAGGCCTTCATTTTGTTGAATTTCTTGAAAGTCATTGAAAGAATGCGCAACCACTTTTCATTGAGCAAGGATGCTCTCGTGCAGCCCGTTTGGAGCTGGAAGTTGGCAAACAGTCACCGCGTCAGCTCAGGATATCAGGACAAGAGGTGGTTTTTCGTCTCGTTGTTCCTCATGCTAATAGCAATATCGCAATCAACATACGCTGCCCTCTTGGACTCACCACGTTCCAATTTACCGTCCCTCTCGAAGCGTGCCGCAAACGAATCGTCCCTGCTTCAGTGCTTGCAGGTCGCCGCCCCCGTACCTAGTCCAAAGACGCCTTGTCGGCAGGTATTGATGGTCCACACGTTCGCTTATTCCTATGGCCAGCCTTATATAGGTACGTGATGGCCCGCAGACGCATTCGATGTTCTCGTCGACTTACGCAGTCTTTCACTACTTGCGAGAGGTTTTCAACGTCCTGGATGCAATGGGGTCTATGATGAATGCTAACCATTCAGCAGGCGACTATAACCCACCCGACTGCGACTTCAACCACGTGATCATCAACTTCACTGTCACCTCAGCAGGCCGCCAATTTGATAGGCTTGCCCTAATGTATTTCGATGACACCGAAGTTTTCCGCACCTCCACCGCTGAACCGACCCGGAACGGCATTGTTTGGAGCTACCTCAAGGATATGTCCCTCTATCTCAGTCTATTCAAGACACCCCACAAGATCATCTTCGACCTCGGAAACCTGGTAGATGACACCTACACAGGTATATGGAACACCACTCTGACTGCCACTTTCTATTCAGCTGCCGAGACTTTTGAGCCCGCAGACTTGATTCTTCCCATCTCCGCAGGAAGATCCACTGCGAACCAGTCAAGCGCCTTCACAGTGCCTGAAACAAGTGCTATCAAGTCCTTGACGTTGCCTCAGAATGCCAGGAAAGCTGTCTTCTCAATCTCAGCCTGTGGCCAATCAGCGGAGGAGTTTTGGTGGAGCAATGTCCTCTCGTCTGACACGCAAGCGTTTGGGAATGATACGACGCTCTATGGGCATTCGCCCTTCCGGGAACTTCAATTGCTTATCGACGGCGTACTAGCGGGAGTTGCCTGGCCTTTTCCCGTGATATTCACGGGCGGAGTCGTGCCTGGATTTTGGCGACCGATCGTGGGGATTGACACATTCGATCTACGGGAAGATGAGATAGACATCTCGCCTTTCTTGCCTTTATTGACCGATAAACAAACACATAGCTTTGAAATCCGTGTTGTAGGGATAGATAACGATGGCAAAGGCAACGCAAGGTTTCCAGGAAATATCGAGTCAAACTGGGTGGTTACAGGGAAAATTTTCTTGTGGCTAGATGCAAACTCAAGCATGGTCACGGGCACGCCTCCAGTCCTGCAGACCCCGGACCCCGCTGTAACACTCCACTCAACACGACAGCAAACCTACAACGGCACTGTACAGTCGTTGGAGTACGCTATCCAAGTTTCACGCCAAGTATTCATTCAGTCAACTTTACACACATCAGGTGGTAACAAGACTGTGACTTGGCAGCAAAACCTGACCTTCGCCAATTCTGGTGTTCTCGACAACGAGGGCAACGACCAGGATGTGCGCCAGACTACTGCGGGCACGCATCGATCGTCAAGCGGATTTCTGCGAGTCTTCGAGTATCCGCTGTCTGTTGTCTCGGCCTATAACGCGCCGTCTGGTGGCAATGTGACGATCAAGGGTGAAATGGATCGCGGCAAAAACGTCCGTCAAATCAATGACCTTGCCTTCCCCAACGAGTGGAAATCCTTCGACTATAGTCGGCTACCCCCGGATGCGTCCAGGAAGCCCTTTCGTGGCAGTCTCGTAGAGAATCGGCAGAACGGTACTGCATCCTATTTCTCAAACCCCGCTGCAAAAGTGTCATATGGCACGGGGAACACAGAACAACTCTTCACATTGACTGGTGTGAATGACAAGCCCATTGCAGTGGTTCAAGATGGTACAAATGAAGGCATGTCGGCACACGAAGCAAATGAAGAGCTATACAGGAGACATATTATCGCAGCCAACGACTCCATAGTGTACGACGATGAAAGCTTGAGCGGCCAGCAGGTCGAACCTAGTGGATCCTTCGTGTCCAGCAACGTGGCTACCAGAAACGGGATGCACAAATTTGCAGCTAAGGCGCCGAGAGTTATGCTTGGGAGGGGTCCGCGTTGAAAGAGCATAATTGCGCGAAGAAAGTGGCGTGAACTGCGCATGAAGCCTTCGGTTGACACATGCTGTACGACTGTTGTTGAGCACGCGATGTGGCACGGCAGCTGGGAAGGCTTAGAATTGGTCGGAAGTCAATATGATAAGCTGAGTCGCTGAGTCTGACTGAGACTTGCAGTGGCTGGTTTGACAGCATTATTCTCCGCTGCGGCAGTAGGCTTCCACGAGGCGTTGCATGCTGCAGGCGTCACGACATATCTGTTAGTCTGTTTTGGGCATCCGTTAGCGACGCGACCTCAGTACGATTACACAACATATAACTTCTCACTACAAGCGAGACCTGTTAATCTCACATCAGTACAAGCGAGTCTTGCCTAAGGGATGTCCGTGAATGTCATGCGCACACGCCGCCTATCCACCCTCTCTATAACTCCCTGGGTTATCCTACCAGGTCCACCGTCACTTACCCCACGTCAACCAGGGAGATGTGCATTGAAAACCGGGACTGGTCATTCGTCCACAACATTCTTCATGCTGCTCCCGGATACGCCAGCCGTACAACAAGTTTGCACATTGCTTTGACTAGAGCTGCCTGCATTTAGGTATCCCAAGGACTGAGGCGCACTCAATGCTGATATTGCTGGGTGGTTTACGCCCGTGGCAGTCAACTTGGTCAATCAGTAGTCTTGATTCAACAAGGGAAAGCTCGTACAAACGGACGAAGCGACGGCTATTAGCTCGAGTCCTTACATCTTAGATGATATAGTCACATACGCCAGCCGCTGCACGTTCTCCAGGGCCGACCCGAGTGCCACTTTACAGCAAGCGTGTGACGCACCCTTACGTATGCCACAGACAGTCCAGAAGTAGGCAACGTCTCGACTTCACTACTACGACCATAGTGCAAGTGCGTGCCGATGACTCTCCGCTGATGCTCTGACGCACGGTATTTCAGACGTATCAAAGTCCATGGACCAATACCAGAGTCGTTCCAGTCAAATGACGTTCTATGCCAAGTATCGTCTGACAGTATAGCCGAAGCGCCCATCCTGGCTCATTCCACCCTTCAAGCAATGGAGACCTTGCGAAACACGGGTAAGTGCCTCTAAGAGACGTTCTCTAAGCACCAAAATAGCTTTATCACCGAATAGAACGCTTCCGAGGCACACGAGAAGTGCTAACAAACTTCCCGTCCGTACCTAGTTCCGTCTCCCCGCCCGTCAAAGATCAGCAAGCGAAGTCTCAGGACGGACTGGCAAGGGCATTCTGTCTAGGTATGACCATAACTCGCAGCGTTTTTTTTAGGTGTAGGGCTGACACATGACACTTTTGTGCAGCCGTCCACTGCGTACGTGAAGATGAGCAATATTGCAGCACGCCGACGTTCTGGCTCAATGGCAATGGACACCTCCTTCAAAGCTCGTTGTCATGCACAAAGTGACTTCGCCGAAGGCTATGGACGGCCGAAACATGGCTCCTTTAAAGTTATTCTAATAACAGAGCTTTCTTCTTCCCACATCGGCCTCGTGTAGCCGATCCAGCATGCCGTCAGGCAGGTGTCCACAGGCAACTTCCACTGAGCAATTGCAGGATAGAATTCTTCCATGCACCCCATGATTCGATCATCATCAAGGGCATTCCGCAGTGCAGCGTCGGACGCGCCGCCAGTGTCGGACGTGTTCGCCTTGTTTCAGGCTTCTGCGCCTTAAGGCATCGTGCGCCAAAACACTGCAAGCCTTCCGCTCAAAGCGCACGCTGAGAAAAGGCAGGTAATTATAGGCTGAAGCTTGGACCTTAACTGCCCGGGCGTGATTGTAAGGTTTCAAATCATGTTCGCCTGAGCAGGCCGACCCGATGGCACACCGTTGACAGCCGGTGGTCATGTCGAAGCATTATTGTGGAACTATGCTCTCCTAGATGCCTGACTCGGGTGCCCACCCACGACGCTTTCTTGCCCAACCATGTCGGATGCACAGCAGTCACGCCACGATGCCAGTGCCTCGCGTCGTGGTTCTGATCCTTTCAGTTGCAACATGCTACTTGGACGCTTGCGATGGTTCTGGCCGATCCAACCGGCATGATGTCAAGGGTTGCTGTACGATATACATATGCGCCTCATCCTCTACGACCGGTCAAGCTCATGCATAGCAGTCTGGAATGGGCGACTGCTTAGCCTTTAGACTATCCTTGCGGGTCAGCCGTGGACAATTCGTCAGTGGTGTGCAATCACCGATGCGGACTGGTGACTTCGCAAGGTTGAGGTATCGCGCGGCACCGGAGGGTGTTCGTTGGCCATCCGCAGCAACAATATAGTATCACAAGCAATCTGTGTTTGTGCAATTGATGAAGTTGTGCGTTCCAGAGTCCAGACACCATGGGTAGGTTGCGCCCGGGGAAGCAATCGCGGGTGCGGGAACAGCTCAGGGAAGTGGTGCTTGCTTACGACCTGTGCGTGCCACGTGGGAAACGTGCCAATTACCAGATACGCCAATAGCTGGGTCAAGGAATAATTCACATATTATGGCTTGCTGCGTTGAATGCGTGCAGTCAAACGGCGTGCTGCAATCGCATTTCCCATTCGCAGCTACAATCACAGTCTTACTTTTGTAGTCCTTGTCTCGCTCCCGCGAGAATAAGCGCGTGATCATCTTGATACGAGCAACACTTCCCGCGCCCTCGGTTGTTTTCTATCGCACACTGAGACCGCTGTTTAGCATTTTAAAGCCCCCATGCGCCGTGTACGACCGATTCTCGGACTGCGAGAGTATGCATCCCTGGCTGCTCGCGTGCCTACCACGGGCTTAATCGCCCTCGGTACAACGTCCTGGGACAGCCTTCCACAGCTGCGATCTGCAACAGACGGACGACACATGGCGTTATGGTGCCCACAGAGCTTGCAGAGCGGAGAAGAAATGGACTCGGGCGAAGTTGGGCGTGGTTGAACTTGTCCACACAATTGCGAGCACGTCGAGGCGTATGACGGTGGCGGCTATGCCCCTCTTGTGAGAACTGTGGGCCTAAAATCGTGGAGATGACTCGCTGGCCCATCAGTTCGCGCCTGCCTGAATTACAGATAGCGTCTTGGACCCAACAGCCTTTCTCGTGCCACTGTGCGCCGAGAAACTGCATCACCTTCTCCGGACTCTTCCTGGGACTGTCCGCTGAAGCGCTATGAGCCTGCCATCCCTCTCAAAGGCCCTCGAAGAAGACGCACATCGTCCTCTGCAGCACGGCGAGCAGCAATCGCCAGGCCTTAACCCCGGTGATAAGCCCGAGCTTCCGCTAGGCGTCAATCGCGGGGCAATCCGCGCACCCTCTCCAGATCCCTCTCTCATTTCAATGGACGATTCGAACAACATTCGACTGGGTCGTCTTCCAGACTATCTGCCAGTACAGCAATCTCGTAGAAATGCCTCCCGTTCGCCGGCGCCTCCTCGGACTATTCGAGGTAGGTTGCAGTTGTTCTGGGTAGTGAACAAGGGTCTTGCACTCGTCTTGATCAGCCAGTTGTTTGGAACGCTGATGAATGTTACAACTCGTATGCTTGAGATTGAAGGCAACAATGGTACCTGAAGCACTTCAACTATCTTAAATAACACACTGACGTTTCAATAGGCAACGGCTACCATCCCTTCCAGATTCTCTTCGCCAGGATGTTCATTACCGTAGTATGTGCATCTGTGTATATGTGGAAGAAGAATATTGAGCACTTTCCATTTGGACTACGTGAAGTCCGGCCCTTGTTGATTGCTCGTGGCCTGGCAGGGTTCTTTGGGGTATTCGGCATGTACTGTAAGTTCTTCAAGTGTGGTGATGAAAGCAGTCATCCCAGTAGAACTCTCACTTCCAGCTTGCTTGTGATGTGCTGGCTCAAGGCGCTTTTAGATCGTCATGCTGCTTGTTGCGTCGTGCTGAGATCTACTGTACTTGCCTTGATCCCATCCAGCCCGCGCATGAAGCCGACTGTGGTAGACTCGCTTTTATACCTCGATCTGGCCGATGCGACTGTGATTACTTTCTTAGCACCCAGTCTCGCGTGCTGGGCTTGCAGCTACCTCATCAACGAGCTCTTCACCCGCATGGAACAGATCGCGGCATACGTCTCTCTGTTCGGTGTTGTCCTTATTGCAAGACCCGTCTCGCTTTTCGCTGCCTTTTCGCAGGACTCGACAGACCCCGTACCTCCTGCAAGCGGTGATGGAGATCTGGTGCTTGCAAACTCAACGACGAGCTCGTCCAATCGACTAGCAGCCGACTACGGCGCCGTCACTCCCACTCAACGGGCTGCTGCAGTAGGAATCGCGTTGCTAGGAGTCTTAGGCGCAGCCGGTGCTTATACAACGATTCGTTGGATCGGCAAGCGTGCACACCCCTTGATCTCTGTCAATTACTTCGCGACGTGGTGCACCATTGTCAGTATTGTGGCTATGTTTACCATACCGGGCGTGGGCTTCTTGCTTCCAAGTTCTCTCAAGGACTGGTGCTACTTGATCTTTCTCGGTATTTGTGGTTTTGTCATGGTATGTCGTGGACAAAATTCGAAGTGCGCCATGTTAATGGCCTTAGCAATTTCTGCTCGCAGCTGGACTTCAATACGAGAAGTCGTCACGCGCAACAAATATGGTATACATGCAAATGCTGTTCGCTCTCACCTTTGACAAATTGGTTTGGGGTACAACACCGGGTGCATTGTCCATTATTGGCTCATCGTTGATCCTTGGATCAGCTCTATATGTTGCCATACACAAAGAAGATCCCAAGAAGGTTCAAAGGCGAGAAGCTGGCGATGACGAAGAGGAACGAGGCTTGATGATGGCGCAGATGGACGGACAAAGAGACGATGAAGGTGCATATTCACCGTGAAGCTGCCGCCATGACCGACAGCTTAAATGATAGCGCTACTAGTGGTCAATCTGTCTGCGCCTCCTATCAGCGCAGGTATACCAAGAACGAGCATCTGAAGGTATATTCGCTGCAAAGGAAGAACTGGCTCTTACTGAAATGCTTTAGAGACATGAGCGAGTCCGTGAGTGCGAAGTCAAGGGGAATTCAGATATAGTCTAAGGTCATGCAATTTGAAGATACTGGCGCAAGACCTGTTATATGCAAGGTATGCGACCGAAGTTTCGCACGTGGAGACGTTCTCACCAGGCACGTTCGGGGCCACAAGGAAGGCGCGCAGCTGGCCAACGCCTCTCAACCAGGGAGTCGAATACCGTCTTGTCGTAACACGCCAACTCTGGTCGTAAATGCCAGTAGCGTCCTCGAATCTGGGAGCAGTATTGGTAGTACTAGTGTCAGCCAGAACTTATGGCCACCCTTACATCAACCTCAAGATCAACCACTGCAGTATGAGGCAACATCATCACTTCTCTGGCCAGACTCTGAGAGGTTCTTCCAAAGCCTCATGTCGGGAGATGGCATAAATTGGGACCATGCCTTGACCTCTGGCCCTGGCACGTCCGAGTACAATCTTGGAACTATTGGACTGTGCAATACAATCGTTGAAGAGCGGGAAAGAGAGCTTCATGCCGTTGGGGACAGTCATCGCGCTGTACAAACCATCAACAGTCTCTTGACCAATACTGTAAGCATTGCAGCTCCATTTATAATAGTGTATAACCGACCTAGTCGTATCGCTGCATAGTTGCTGAAAATAACCCACCATATGGAATTGTCGGATCTGACGCCTCGTTTCCTTGCTAGCAGTTTGCATGTGTTCTTCACGGAATTCATGCTCATCCTTCCAATAATTCATCTGTAAGCAAACTCTTCTGTACGGAATGAATGTGAGACATCCACTGACTTCATACACCAACCTTTAAGCCAACAGTCGTCTATCGCGACTGTTCGCCCCATTTGCCACTCAATGCCATTGCCATTGGCGCCCTGAGCCTCGGAACGGAGGATGCAACGATCAAAGTAAGTGATTAGGACCTCAAGCACCGCAGTCGAGTCACTCACCTCCGCAAAATGGGGAGAGGCACTACGGAGACTTGGATATGCGGCATTTGCCACCTCCTGGTCTAGTATGATAGGTCACAGAAGCAGACTTGCCAACAAGCAATTAAGTGGGGCTTAGAAGAAACGGCTTGACTTGCTTGATTACCTATTCGAGCCTAGCAGTTGCCTATACGAGTTTAACTCCTACTTAGATAGGTAAGTGGGTCTCCGAGAGTGAACGACTTGACTTGCTTGTTGGTAAGTCTGCACAGAAGGAAGTATGACGTCTGCAGCGGAGTCGAATTAGTCGCTGCAGCGCTTCTCAGCCAGACGTATGCAGCTCTTTCAACGGTCAGTCAATTTGCGCAACTCGCGAATCGACTAATATGTAACAATCAGAACCGAGAGCTTAGAATGACAAGTCAGACTTTTTATGGCTGGAGCATGCATTGGCCCAGTATTGCGGTTTATATGATGTTGGGAACTCCCATTTTGATTCAACCAGCCTTCCAAATGAACATGATACGAATAAGACGAAAACTAATGCCTGGCGCTCATGGGCAGCTAGTGGGACAAAGTTGAGGACATTGCTTGGTCTTTGCGTCGTCGACGGCATCGTGTCGCAATTCTCTGGTAACCTTGTCAACACATCTTCTGCCACCAAGCGCCTGCCATTAGCGGCACTCGAAGATGTCTTTGCCGCCAGCACCTTCGATGAATGTATTCGAGCAATGAGGATGACGCAGGCAACAAGATGTGGCGAAGCTGCATATGATGCCAGGATGTTTCCAAGGTTTCGCGACTTGCACCGTTCGTTAACATCTGGTAGTGTACGGCCTGGTCAAACCAGCCATGTGGCTGGAATAGTCAACATTAAAATCGTGCTTGGGACTCCAGCTTCTCTCATCGTCGACCTCGATTCAGATGCCAACGATCCTTCTGTCGCCGCCCACAAGGTCGACATTCACTGAGCCTTAGTCCACATTCGTGAGCAACTTGGCCAGAGCAAGGCGCTAAGTGTAGCTGAAAAAGCGATTGGGCTTCTGCGATGGCACGCAGCCTGTCTGGACTTGATCGCGAGTACTGTAAGCAAATATCGGCGTACAAAATCCTACAAGACATATACTGACTAAGCAACCAACGATCAAGCTCGAGGAGCACGAAGGATGTGCAAACACTTCGGCAGAACGTGGTATCATTATCTGAACTGCATCCGAGACACATACTGATATTATAACGGAACAAGTAGTCACGCAGCACATCTTCGGTGGGAGAAACAACAAGAATAGTCGCGCACAGGTCCGGAGCGATGGGCTCGGGGACTCAACGCTCGAAAGAGTCTCCTTCACGCCATGGGGATTCACAGTACTGCATCAGAGATGCCCCTCGGCGTTGTACACGATATATGCTTACCTGGAGCTCTCTTTTCCGCTACCATAACGTACAGCTCATTCGCCCTTCCTGGGATTACGAAAATCAAGGGTTCCCACACACGTCGATTGGGGTGTCGTCCTGCTTCATGGAATCGATGAAAGTCTGATAAACGGTACGACTTCGAACTCTAGTGAGGGCAGTGACACAAAAGCGTTCTTACCAAATGATGCATCACTTCAGCCCAGCGGATGGACCCCACGAAATTTGATGTACGAGCTGGGATCCATCCGGATACTTCTACACAGCCTATCGCAGCACTGGGGTGTGACGCAAGAGATGGAAGAGGTCATCAGGGCGTGGGAGGCTCGTTGCGAAGGCTGACGCGCTTGCAAGAAGATGAAGGGGCATATACGGCAACAGGGATGGTTGGCAACAAAAGTACTACCTGCAGATGCAAGATCGGGTTTGAGTTATGACCCTGATTTGAGGCTGCATGGATCGAGGTATCAACCCTTATGGCTACGGCATCTTGTCGTCTCCGCGTTGGACCCAGCTGAAGGCTCCAGCGCATACCATCTAAGCTAGCGACAAATGTTAAGTTAGCACAGGCCTCTCAGCATTTGTCGAAGGCGAATTTTGCCGTGCAGGTGAGAAACATGTGTCTGTATTTGCAAGCAAGATCCTTGAACGGATCATGTTAGTCTAGGGCTCATGGACCAGCGCCTGCATTTCTCACAGGCGTCCGGAAAGTGGAAAACACACTCAGGAGGCTGCTACTCCAGATTTTCCCCACAAGACCTTAGACCCCCCATAATCCCGGTTGAACAATACCGACTCGAGATCCGGGAGGGGCAAGTCATTGAATTAGGTTTGGCGACTTCCCCACATCGTCTCTCCCAGAGCGCGTTCTTTCCCACCAGGGTTACGAACACCGTCACGATGGGTCATTTCGTGCAATTGAACGCATACGAACATCACTCTCGAAACACTCGAGGACCTTTCATCACACGTAGCCCAAATGGTGCAGGCTACTACTGCACCCCTTCATCTCCGATGGGACACCCCAACCTCGCTCCCACGGTGCAGTCTTAGTGCTGCGCGAAGGTATACGAGCAGCTTTCGGCAGTCAATTACAATAGAGGTATGTATGCCAGGAGACCTTCTTTACTGTATGACAGTGTCATGTCCTTGGTAAACGCGCGTGACGTATTTCAGCTGCATACTACGTAACGTGGAAGGGTGCGGTGTCTAGATCCATCGCCAACAAAAGTGTTCATATAGGGCTGGCTAAAACGTTGAGTGATATGAAAACGATGGCGAGATTGCATCAGCTCATCTTAGGCTTAGTGTTCAAGGGTCCTCTATCATGAGATACCCACCGAGGGCTCAGAAACGGAGTCAGGCGCGAACAAGACTGCGCCACGGCTTGATTGCAAGATTCTGATTGCTCAACCCCTTTCTCTCGCGTCCGAGTCCAACGTTGATTTACTTCATTTGAAACAGGTAAGCTGCAGTCCACGGGTACTCACAGGACAAATCGGACTGGACAGCTGATAATGCCCAATCCCGGCATCCTGCAGAACTGAAGCTCACCATCTATCTCGAAATCTTTCGTGGTCTTCAGGATGGCGCGTATGAGAACATCTAAAGCCCGGGGTCTGAGTTAAAACGCGAACGTCCAGTATGGATTCTTCAAACTACGACCTTGCAAGGGGCATGCCGGCACACCGATGCCGTCCTCTATCAAAGTCAAGTGAGCAGCGGCATTTTCTCGACCTAAAATTAACTCTTCGGGCCTTCAAAAACCCTCAGGATCATGGTTGGCGGCAGTGTAGCACAAGGTGACTGGCTCCTTCAGTCTTATGACTTGAGCGTGTAGATGGACTTCTTTGGACGTCGTTCTGGCGAAACCCCGGTAATGGCTGTACAAACGGATGGACTCCTCCATCGCAGCTGGTATGAGAGACGGATTCTCTCTCAGCTTTCTCTGTAGCTCTTTATCCCTGGACAAGTGATTGCAAATCGAGCCGATCAGGATAGGAGGTGCGACCACCCCAACAACTAATGCCTGGCGTAGGCAGCCACTACAATCACGTCAGCCAACAGCATGAAGAGGCGGGGGATGCATACATCAAATGCTCCTCGTTAAGATATTGTACGTCCACGTCTCGCTCAAGCAACAGCGACGACGCAGGGTCCTCTTCTGGATCCCTTAGACTTAGACGGCGATCTTTCAAGAGCTGTTTGGCGATATCGTACATCTTCATCGAGTTGGCCGTCACAGTTGCGCTATCCTCCATTCGCCATGCATTCAGCCACTTCTCTGCCGCTGCTGCGAGTTTCGGTGCTACGTCAGATTCGACGTTCAGCCACTCCGCCTTCATAAGAGCAAACGAAATTGGTTGTAAACTCTGTGCAGATATTGCCTCGACCTCGTGCAAGCAAAGGCGCAAGCTGTTCTTTCGCATGCCTCTCCTCGGGATCTGAAGTCGCTTTAGTGGAGCAGGTCTTACCGTACGTTCCAGTGCAGTACGGAATGGCGTATGTGCGAGGGCATCAAAGTCCAGGGGTGGCCGGCGAATGCCTTGGGGATCGCTTGACACGACCGCTTTGACACTTGATATGTAGGTCTCGGAATCCATTGCGGCTCTTTTGGCATATTTGCACCGTGTAAGAACCCAGTGTCCGCCACACTGGGTTCTATGCACAACTGGGCAATGCACGCGAAGATTTGGTATTCCTTGTAGTTCTAAGTCGGGTTGGCACTGATCACTGCCGCTGCTTTGTCGATGTCAAATGTAGTAGGGTGACCATGATCATCTATGCTTTCAACCACAGGAGGCATGGTGAATGCGACAGTCCGCACTCTACACAGGTGTAAATGAAAGATAGATTTTAAAGTCCTTGCCTGTATCGAATGGCGTTTCGAGGAAAATGAGACGATGGTTATTGGCAAGATTACTGGAAAAGTTACAGCAATCAATTTAGAAAAGTGAGAAATGCCGCATTCGATAGTATCTCTTACATCTGCCACCGCCACGCATCGTAAGCTGCTAGCGGCAAAGGGGCATGGAAAGTGGGAAAGTGGAGACGCCAAGAACAAGTGGGAAAACCTGGGGTGAACTGGCTTAGCCTCGAAGAGCCCGGGTTACACACCTTCAACATGCGGTTGTACGCTGGATAAAAGGCCGGCCCAAGGTCCTGGTCCAAGCGTAGCGAGATACCGACAATAACTCCATCCTGACAGCACGCGCCTTTCGATGACTATGGGCTATTCAGACAGCATGGCTCAAGCTTCTGCACAAGAGAAGGTCAATATCGATCCGGAGCAACTTGCGATTGTGCAAGACAATATCGTGCAGCAAAGACCAACACACTATGTATCGAAGGACGACGTCTATAAGAGACTTGATAAGGAGGTCAACCTGAAATTTGACTTTATCGTCCTTGCTCTCCTTTCAAGGCAGTTCATTGTGAGTCTCTCCTCCCCGTGACCTTAGTTCTTGAATTCTTGCTAAGTGTCCGCATCAGTTCTGTGGCATCGACAAGACAAACGTTGGATTCGTTGCGACAACTTCACTCGTCAAAGATGCTGGTCTGGAACCAGATGACAAGCCCAACTCATTGTCATTATTCTCGGCAACCTATGTGCCTCTCCAGCTACCGATGGTGGTACTGGCTCGACGCGTTGGCGTCAAGTATTTCCTCGCATTCCAACTTCTTACATGGGGTGGCCTATGAATGTGCCATGCAGCGATTCGTGGCAGAGGCACTCTGATTGTCCCCCGGATGTTGATCGGAGCAGCGAAAGCCGGCTTCACGCAGTTTGGCTTCTTCTACATGTCCACCCTCTATCCGAAGTACGACTTGGCGCTCAGGTACGATATCTTCGCGGGAATGTACTCAGTTGCAGGAGCTTTCGCCGCAGTGCTCGCCTATGGACTTCTCAAGAGTGAGTCGAGTAGTCTACATGGCTGGCAGATAGTCTTTATTTTCGAAGGCGGCTTCACGGTCTTTTTGGAACTGATCACATTCTTTCTTGTGCCCAAAAATCTCGCTGGCCCATAGTTCCTCTCCGCCGAGGAGCGGGCACATGCAGTGCGGCGAATGGAGATTGATCTCGCTAGTACACAAGAAGAGCGGGATTTGATCGATGTCGCCAAGGACTGGAAGAAACTCTTCGTTGTCATCTGTAACATCCCCGCAGTGCTTCCGGTCCCCGCCTTCACGACGTTTCTGCCGCTGATCGTGAAAGGAATGGGCTATAAAGGCATTACGGCGATGCCCATGAGCGTCCCGCCTTTCGTTGTGTAAGTTGCAAACATGAACACCTAATTCTGGATCCTTACGTTTGTAAATAGAGGCACCGTCGGTCTTCTCATCATTATCTCGTCGAGCGACCATTTCAAAGAGCGATCCCTTCATACCGTTGTTGGTGTGTGTCTCGGTATAATAGGTTGTATCGTTATTACTACCTCGACCGATACCCAGCTGCGATGCGGCTTTGCTCATGTATGCATGGTGGGCATTTTTGTTGGCAGCCCACTACTTGCTGTGTGGCTGCCTGGTAACACTCTATGGAAGGGCAAAAGGAGTGTCATGATGGGCGTACATGGGTGGTCCCATGTTGCTGGTGGTATTGCTGGTCAAATCTTCAAAAGCGAATATACTCCGAGATGTGAGTACACGGGTTGTATGCTCGACTCCACAGCTAATGTTTGCCTAGACGAAGTGCCTTTAATGATCACCATGATGATAATGGCCTGCGGGTGCTGTGGACTTGTATTCTTGAACGCGATGTATCGCCGAGAGAATAGAGCGCAGGCTCGACAAGTCTCCAATTGGGATGAGGCGGACTTCGCTGCTGAAGCTGCATCAGAGACACGGCGCGGCGATCAGAAGCGCGCCTTCGTGTACGGCTACTGAGATTTTCGTTATGCGCTGCCGTACTTTGCTGTCATATCTGTTCATTGCGAGCAATCGATCTACTGCTAGAACGATCGGTATATCAATTCCGAGGACCTTTGTGATCAAGCCTTACTCACGAGCATCTCCACTCAGCATCTGTCATGAGCATTACCCTTGGGAATGTATAGCTTCCCGTCATATCTCAAGGCAACGCGTGAAGCTTGCAGAGTACCACACGAAGCGAAGTGGCCGGATTTGTTTGCGCGAGGAAGGAGCGGGACTAATGCTTAACGCAAGGAAGGAGCTTACCGGCGACGTGAACGAGTACCTCCTCGAAGCGGACCTGACTCTGTGCCAAAACACCCACGTGGAAGGGACACACCTCCTAAGTCATATGAAAGGAAAACCTCTGCCTTTGTGCTTTCTGATGCACCAACTTCGTCCTCGTGCCTTCCTATTGCCCTAACTCAGTTCCCAGCCGCGATCGCTCCTGGCACACACACCACATGCTTTTCTCTGATCTGGCCTTCAGTGATGCAGGAAACACATGGCCAAGTGTACGAAATCAGTACGCAGCCCATGTTATTCACGCAAAGCATCCAGCCGGCATTGAGAACAGATGGAAGGAACGCGTGAGATCTGAAGAGGCTGGGTCCGGCGGTCTTCCGAATTGAGAGCTCGGGTCGGAGCTTGCTGACTTTTGGCAGGGCCCTCAACATTCGCTTTGCAATCTGGCTTGCAAAGAAAGACTTTCGAAGCCTTTCGTCAACTCGTAGAGGCCAAGTCCAGTGCCACTGTGGCCCATTTGCACAACCAACCACGTAGAACCTTACAAGGTGGCAGATTCCTCGTTGTAGTCATCGTCAGTGAAGCGGTCAGGAGGTCTTCAGGATCTCGTCATTAGGTGTAGCAGTTTGAATCCAAGCCCAGACTTTCTTCGACTCGTGGCGAGTGATAGCATGTCTTTGGAAAGCACATTGGCCGAAAAGTAACTGCTAAAGTATCTCAGCGTTACTTGGAGAGCACGGTCTGTCCGTGCGGGCAGCAGTTCAACTACCATTGCGGTTCTGATGATCGTGCACGAGGAAGAGCTTTGGAGACCCATCCGGTGGTGAATTTGGAAAATAAATCTCATATCGACGCGCTGCTGGTTCCAGTCGCCAATGATGAGGGGCACCGGCAGATTCGGACGGGCTGGAACAAATCTGATACGTGGTTCAAAACCAAGCCGACCCCACCTTGTCCCGCCCAACAAAGCCACTTTTCTTGTGTCCTACATGTGGGACATGATCAAACGTTGAATGATCTCATAACCACGTATGACTGCGGCTCCCTTACAATATATTGTTTCTAATAATCAGATTCCGCATCAGCAACCAAAGTCACGGCGCGAATGCGCCAAATCCTCCGTGGCGCAATTGGCTAGCGCGTCTGACTGTTAACCTAATGGTAGCTCATCAGGAGGTTGAAAGTTCGAGCCTTTCCGGGGGAGTTTCTTTTTGCTGTTGCGATGGCCTGAATTGCTAGCGTTCTGGTGCCTTCGCATGAGGTTATATTTGCGGCCTCGACCTCGCTTCGCGTTATTCCCACTCAGCTGAACATATACATTTTGATTTCCAAATCTTGCCCAGAGAAGTCAAGAATCTTCAATATGACACAACTTTACCGTTGCCATCAATCTGGACATGGCGGTGTTATGTATCCATTATACTCAGAAAGGCCAAGTATCACCACTTTTGGATGTACCACCAGGTGACGTTCTGTTCCATTTGAAACTACGGGATCAAGTCGGTTAGATCGTCGTGAGACCACTGTAAGCAAACGAGCATAATGACTCTTGCACGCGCGTGACATGTCGATATCTCCAAGATTTTGGGAGCTACGGTTCAGATCTACACTGTCGAAGTGAGACTATACCTGGGTAAACAGGACCATAGAAATTAGAGACGCTTTGAGAGGGTTGCCGATGCCCGGAAAATTAGTAACGTCCATACCACGATAGCCAGACATGATGAAGTACTGCACAGCTGAGTATGGTTGGATGACACGTGCTCGGCTAGTTATGATGCAAATAACGTGATCGCTCTCGCTTTACGAGCAAAACATGAACGGTCGCGCGAATAGGGCCCAATGAGAATTGTTACCTGATTTGAGTAATCCCTTCTACCGGTCTTTTTATTACGCCTTATGTCGTTACCTCTAGTGGAGTTAATCTCATAGTACAAGAACCGTAACACGCATGTGGAGGAGCAATGCACGGCAAAGCGATATGCATGAATTAAAACCTTGTCATTGAGAGGTAATGTTACATATCGTGATCGAAGCCCGCCATCCAGAGTGGCTCTTCATATTTCATGTCATCTGCATCATCGCGATGGACCGAAGCATCAATCTAAACCGCCAAGATGAGAATCCCCAAACTCCTTCATAGCTATGCCCAAACGAGACGCTTAGTCGAAGGGGTTGGTGCGGGTTCCCCAGTAGGTGAGGAACAAGCTGAGGCCAACGGTCTCAAGGACGCGGGCAACAGCACCAACGGCGATGGTGTCGAGAGGACGCTTCTCGGTGACGACCTGGGAGACAATCTACGGGCGTCAGTTTTCCACTTTCAAGTACATAATGAACGAAGACGTACCGAAGGAGCAGCAGAAGCGAAGAAGATCAAGGAGCCGAGGTAAGCAGCGCCCTTGTAGGTAAGAGTACCAGTAGCGTTGATCAGAGCACCAACACCGTATGTCTGGAGGGCAGAACCAACAATGGAGCTACCCCACGAAGCGGCGGCGGTGGCAGCCTCCTTGCTGTGGAAGTACTCCTCCTTAGAGTTCGCCTGCTGTGCGCGGCGGTAGGCGTCACCGAAGACGGGGCCGAGGACGGCCAGAGAGACGGCGTGGTTGAAGGCCGTGCCGAGCGCAATGGCAGAGGGCTTGACAGGCGGGAGGTCTACATTGATGGGTTAGCGATTGATTCATTGTTGTAAACTGCAGAGATTGCAGAATTCTCGTCGCTCCATTTGTGCGGCGAAACCTGCAGCATTCCAATGCGCATACGAAGCTGGGTAAAGGGCATGCTTACAGTGGAGAGAAGCCATTGTGAGTGAGGAGATGTGAGTTGTGATGAAGAGATGTGTGTTTTTAATGTTCGAGGTTCTGCGGGTGGATGACGGGAGCAGGAGACAAGGAATGTGGATGCTTTTGTACCCGCAGTTGCTGGGCGGTCTGCACCTGACCTGCGTGGGTGTGACGTCAACGCCAACCGTCGATTTCCACCATGGCGCGCCCGCAAACCAGCTTCAGCCGTCTGAATGCGGTATGGCAGACCCGCTTGGCTTGAAGCCTGTCTGGCTTGCGCACTAATATTGCTCGCATGATGAAATTGCAGCAACAGCGCGATTTCGCGGAGGATTCGCGGCGATAATTTTCAGGTACGTCACTGCAAGATGTGGGGGAAGCTTGAGTGGTAGCTCAGCAGCGGGTCACGCTAAACCGAAGCTGGCACAGAGCACTAGTTCACGTGGGCTGGGAGATACCAGCTTCATGACTTGCTGCATAGTGCATCCGCAGCCGAAGAAATACCGATGCTTGGAACGATTAGTTTGCTACATAATAAACTGGCTCTAAGAGGCCCCTGCCGCTCTGTAGATTTCCCCTTGTTGATCATTGTCATCAGCCGTTTCCTGCTAGTTTGCGAACTTATGGTTGCCCATATCTTCTACTCTTCATCTTCTCTCTGTGGTTTCTCACAGACTATCCGCTCTTCAATGTATAGGTGCTCGTGATAATTACATGGCGAGTGAAGTCGTCCCTTGTGAGGTCGCCGTTGGCGCACGCAGAAGACGAGCAATGAATTGAGATGGCCAATCATCGTGAACAAAGCCATCCCAGCACCATTCTTCGGCCCAGTAACAGTTATGCATCGACGAGATACCTGCAAAGCGGGGAATCTTCGAGTGGATGGTTGAAGGCAAACTTGATGTTGTCAATGTCTGGAAGAACCTCACCATAGCGTCCCTGTTCGGAGTGATCGTGCAGCTCAGTGATTGTTCTTGTCCTGAGCTTCGGGACATCGTACTTGTCGCAGAAAACATAAAACTGATGAGTTTAGTGGCTTTTCGTACGCCGGCGTCGTCGTTGCTTGCTCAAAAGGCGTATAGGTTTGCTGCATCTCCACCCAAGGGAAGTCGGAGATGGTAAAGCGAGTGGTTGAAGAATTTGATCGTTGTGGCACTTTCGTCTTTCATAATGATCGTGCCTGTTTCCACTTCTTGGAAGGCACTCGTCAGGGCCGCTTGGAAGTAAGGATAGCGTAAGATGAGAAGCTCCTCGTGTAGTACGAACATCCCCATCGTTGGCCCAACCAACAGTCTCGCGAACCTTACACTTTGACCCTACATAACAGATTTAGTGCTCCCTACATTAAGGATCGAGTACGATATGCGAGGCTGAATGCGCTACGATCCTTGTATGTGCTGGTGTTCGTTGCGTGGCGATATCGACCTATGGTGGCAGGTCGACTGCTAAGAAGCTCCGAGGATGACGGAATCGGAGTAGTTATAGTCATCTTGCAGGTCGATGTGACAAATGCCTGACATGCGTCTTCACATGATTCTTTGGTGAAGTCGGGTGTGGTTGTTGAGGCTGCCACGGAATGATAGTCCAGTCATGTGTGACTAATAACTGATATAGTACATTTATGGTATCATGGTCATGTCTTCCGTACCCTACTCGCTCTGTTGTGTGCCTGGTCTTCCTGGCGCATCTCGTATTCTAGGCCCAGCGGACTTCCCTGAGGTAGATGTCGGCAATCCTTTAGCAGGCATCCTGTAGGAATACTCGTCCTCGTAATAGTGCATCTCCCTCTTCATCTTTGGCTCAGGATACACTTTCTTCGGTGGTGGCAGTGTCCTATCATCAATGCCATTTTCCTGTTTCCGGCGCAGCTTATTGACCATGGTACGTAACTCAGTCATGCCTCCTTTCCGAAATTGTGTGACTTTCTTGACGTTCTCCGCCGTCTTGTCGTTGAATCGTGCATTTTTCGGCATCCGCGCCAGCGTCTTTGCGGTCATAGCGAAGCGCAGGTCTCTATCGCCATCGACAAGCTCGAGGATAGCGGATTCCGCCTGGTCTTCTTTCATCGGCTCGATGCGAAGCACGCGCGTATAGCCGCCAGGTCTGTCTACATAGCGCTCTCGTATGGGCCCGAAGAGCTTTGGCACCATTGTGTTTGGCTCCTGTGCGCGGTTAACATGCGATTGCAGAGACGAATAGGCGATTCTTACAAAGAATATCTGATGCGCTCGCCGCCGCGTTGCTTCTGTGTTCTTCTTCCCCAGCGTCACCAGCTGCTCTGCCAACCGCTGTGCCTCCTTTGCCTTGTGCCATGTTGTCGCTATTGACTCGTGCTTGAAGAGCGATGTGACGAGATTTCGGAGGAGCGCCTGTCGATGCGACGATGACCGGCTGAGATGACGGTACTTCATGTGGCCGCCTGCCATGACGAGCAAATGGTGCTGAGAGCGATGGCGAGGGAGTGCAGAGCCGCGAAACGTGCGCGGTCGACTACCTGTAGGTCAACCAGAATCTCAAAAAGAACGGAGCCCGCCATAGATTTCACCGATGCCGATGCGCACCCCTGCCAGCTGCAACCACTTTAACCCGCCTTACAAATGGATCGCTAGCCGAGCAAGCAACGCGACCAGCGACGCGAAACCGTGCACTTGTTTTGACGCGTCGTGCACTTAAAGTCGTGCCCACCCCTCGCGTCTTGCACCTGCACTCACCCTCCACACACACACCCACATCCACACACTCCCCTCTTTGCACGTTCAACATGTTTGTCTTCAAGCGCGGTAAGTCGTCCTCGCTGCTTTCGTCCCAAGTGCTGCTGCTGCTGCTGCTTCGGATCCCTACTCGCTGCTGCATGTCGACTCCATACTGACAAGCACGCCCAGATGGACGCAAGGAACGCGTGCAGTTCGACAAAATCACAGCACGAGTGTCGAGGCTGTGTTACGGCCTCGATCCCGACCATGTTGACCCCGCTGCCATCACCATGAAGGTCATCTCTGGTGTCTACCAGGGCGTGACCACCATCCAGCTGGACGACCTGGTATGTTGTCCTACGTAACCTGCACTTCATCCGCGCTCACACACTGCAGGCGGCCGAGACAGCGGCTTACATGACCACCACACATCCAGACTACGCCATCCTCGCGGCGCGTATCGCCGTGTCCAACCTCCACAAGCAGACCAAGAAGCAGTTCTCGGCAGTCGTGTCGGACTTGTACAGCTACGTCAATCCCAAGAACGGCAAAAGCCAGCCCATGATCGCAGATTCCATCTACAAGATCGTCCAGGCACATGCCGAGGAGCTCAACTCGGCCATCGTGTACGACCGCGACTTCAACTACCAGTTCTTCGGCTTCAAGACTCTTGAGCGCTCATATCTCCTCCGCATCAACGGCAAGGTTGCCGAACGCCCTCAGCATATGTTGATGCGCGTGGCTGTCGGCATCCACGGAGAAAACATTGAGAAGGCCATCGAGACCTACGACTACATGTCGCAGAAGTACTTCACACATGCCTCCCCCACACTCTTCAATGCAGGCACACCAAACCCGCAGATGTCATCCTGCTTCCTCATCGACATGAAAGAGGACAGCATCGATGGTATATACGACACACTCAAGACATGTGCGTTGATCTCCAAGACTGCTGGCGGCATTGGTCTCAACGTACACCGCATTCGCGCTACCGGCTCATATATTGGCGGCACAAACGGAACATCGAATGGTCTCATTCCTATGCTCCGTGTCTACAACAACACTGCCCGCTACGTTGACCAGGGTGGCAACAAGCGCCCGGGTGCTTTCGCCATTTACTTGGAGCCATGGCACGCAGATGTCTTTGGCTTCCTTGACTTGCGCAAGAACCACGGCAAGGAAGAGGTCCGCGCTCGCGACCTCTTCTACGCGCTGTGGATTCCTGATCTGTTCATGAAGCGTGTCCAAGAGAACAGCGAGTGGACGCTGTTCTGCCCTAATGAGGCCCCTGGTCTCGCCGACGTGTATGGTGATGAGTTCGAGGAGCTCTATCACCGCTATGAGCGCGAGAACCGCGGTCGCGAGACAGTGCGAGCCCAGAAGCTCTGGTATGCTATCCTTGAGGCGCAGACCGAGACAGGTAATCCTTTCATGCTCTACAAAGATGCCTGCAACAGGAAGAGCAATCAGAAGAACCTCGGCACCATCCGAAGCTCCAACCTCTGCACTGAGATCGTCGAGTACACTGCTCCCGACGAGGTAGCTGTATGCAACCTCGCATCTCTTGCTCTGCCTTCGTTTGTGGACTACAAGCGCAGCGAGTTTGACTTCCAGAAGCTTCACGAGGTAACTCAGGTGGTCACTCGCAATCTCAACAAGATCATCGAGGTCAATCACTACCCTGTTGAGGAGGCACGTCGCAGCAACTTCCGTCACAGGCCCATCGGCCTTGGTGTCCAGGGTCTCGCGGACGCTTTCCTGGCTTTGCGCTTGCCCTTTGAGTCGCCCGAGGCCAAGAAGCTCAACATTCAGATCTTCGAGACCATTTACCATGCTGCCCTCACCTCCTCCTGCGACATTGCTAAGGAGCTCGGTCCCTATGCAACATACGAGGGCTCTCCCGTCTCCAAGGGACAGCTCCAGTATGACCTGTGGAATGTCACACCAACCGACCTATGGGATTGGGCATCTCTCAAGGACAAGATCGCGCAGCATGGCGTCCGCAACTCTCTTCTTGTTGCGCCTATGCCCACTGCCTCTACATCTCAAATCCTTGGAAACAACGAGTGCTTCGAGCCATACACATCAAACATCTACTCCCGCCGTGTGCTCGCTGGCGAGTTCCAGGTTGTGAACCCGTGGCTGTTGAAGGACCTCGTCGACATGGGCCTGTGGTCTGAGAACATGAAGAATCGCATCATCGCTGATGGCGGTTCGATTCAGAGAATTCCCAATATCCCAGAAGAGACCAAGACCTTGTATAAGACCGTCTGGGAAATCTCGCAACGTACCATCATCCAGATGGCTGCCGACCGCGGTGCATTTATCGATCAGTCTCAATCTCTGAACATTCACATGAAGGAGCCTTCCATGGGCAAGATCACGTCTATGCACTTCGCAGGCTGGAAGCTCGGACTCAAGACTGGCATGTACTATCTTCGCACCATGGCCGCCTCTGCTCCCATCCAGTTTACTGTCGATCAAGAAGCCCTCAAAGTCGCAGATACAAACATTGCGCGAGCTTTGCCAAAGTCACGACGCCAGCCGGGCTTCCAAAATGGTACTACGGTTACTTCTCCTTCGCCGTCTCCTGCTCCACGGCCCATGTATGCTACCAAGGCACCCAATGGTGCCGTAGAATCCAATGGCGTTCCCACGCCTGTCGCCACACCTCCTCCAACATCGGAACAGAAGAGTGCGCCGATTGAGAATGCTCTCGCCGGCAAGCCGTTCAAGGCCGATATCGAGGAGGGCGACAGCCCAAAGGTGCTCGCATCTGATCCTCTCAGCAAGCCAGACGAGGATGCCTTGACAAAGATTAAGCAAGACGAGGACGCTGAGGACGACACCAAAGGACGTGATGGCGACATCTACGCTGATGCCGTGCTTGCATGCTCGATAGAAAACCCAGAAGCCTGTGTCATGTGCAGCGGATAGATTGAGTTTCAAGTACAGGTACGCGTTAGACATTGGTGAGACGGGCAGCTGTCTTGTATTGCTTTGTTTTATATGGGAAGATTTGGATCACGGCGTTCGTGGTCGACATGTATTGGAGGACAACGAGGAGGAATGAGCTCATGAGTTGGGTATGGTTATGGTCACAGTAGTTTTAATCCGTGTAGCAATCGACACCTGTTTATCGACTATGGGCAGATCATAATCCTACTGCTATCGACAAGCTGGCTGTACCACCTAAGGGTGCATACTTCAAAAGTCGTCATCCTATTCGTGCATTATAGCCGTTCCGTTTAGTGCGGCTCAGTTCCGAGGTGCGAAACCGCCCCGCGTACGCCCTTGGTATGTCACTTCCCCACGCCTTACAAAGAACAAGCACATCAGTCAAATCCACCAGAAAAATCACCTACAGACTCAAGCACGATCAGACGAATACGTTGGTTCCCCCAACACGATCTTCTCAAGTGCAACGCAGGTCCTCAGGGTGACCTTTCTTCTACGGCTTCGCGTAGCTCCACATAGCTCCACCACCCACTCGCGGCCTCTTATGCTCACTCTGCGCCCAGTATATCGCGCTCAGTTTGTCTCTCACTTTTCCATTGCTCTTACCTCGGTACGATATCGATCCTTTCTTCGCACGATGGCATCTACTGCAGCACCTCTCCAAGAATGGCTTGTCATTCTTCCGGATTTCCCCGATGCACTGGACAAGAGACTGTCAGTTCGACCGAAGCATTTGGAGGGGCTGAAGAGTGATAGAGATGACATGTGGCTATGGGGCGGTACGTCTCACCTTCTTCACGTTCCAGAATCTAGTCGAGGGATGACTCGCTGACACATGACTTGGAAGGTGCCATGCTCGAGGAGCCTATCCAAGAAGGGGCTTCTGGGCCACCAAAGATGAAGGGTTCTGCTATGCTCATTGGTGCAAAGACGAAGGAGGAAGTTGTGGAGAGGCTGAAGAAGGATGTCTACACTCAGGGTGAGGTTTGGGATATGAGCAAAGTACAGATCATCCCGTTCAAGAGCGCGCTGAGAAAGGCCTTGTAAAATTTGGGATCTTCATTACGATCGCAAGGACACTAGCATATAGAGAAAGTTCTTGGAGGACTCGAGCTTAACGATGCCCTTTAATGACTCGACAATCGGCTTGCTGGTGGCTTAAAAAACATTCGATCGGACCCTCGGACGGGGGAAACGAGCAGGCCTCCAGGGAATTATTTGAGTAAGCTCTTAAATTGAGCTTATTCCCATGTTTTAGATCTTTTGACTCTGTGCTGCCCCTCTACCACTTTCCGAATCCCGCCCTGAGCGTCTTCAATATCAGCCATGAGTATGCCCAAGCCGACTCTATCTGGAGCTTCCGTCGTCTTGAACTCCCGTGTCGTTTCAGCGGATCCATTGTGACATGTGACGAATGAATTTTTCTAGTGCTGTTCGCCAGCCATGTCCCGTCTATACAGAGCGCTTGCTCATCTTCCGAGTGAAGTTTCGGTCTGCCATGGCAATATTCGATGATTGAAGCTGCTTTGCCCACCTGCATGGTTCAGGTAACCTCCTCCGCCCTCTTTGCGGCCAAAAGCTCCGTCACAGTCGTGACTCGATAGCCTCGCCTTTTCAGCTCCGTAAGCACCTTCTTCAGCATCGGCACGGTCCAGCTTCTCCGATCATGACAGATGATGATGCCACCAGGACGCACCATGCTGAGGATGTGCCGCGCATTGATGCTTGCGTACGATATCTGCGGATCGTGCGGATATATGCTTCCCAGCACCATTTGGTACCCTATCAATTTGATTTGAATCCGCATGCTCACACTGAAGAACCCTGAACCCGGACGGAAGAATCGATTCGAAGGTCTCTCGATGTTCAGTGAGGCGTAGGTACTATTGATGTAGCCCTCCACCTCCACAAGTTGCTCAGCAAGTTGCGTTGGCGACAGCGAGCGAGAAGGTTCATCGTGCATGGCGTGATTTCCGAGCTCGTTTCCATTTCCAACCACATACTCAAGAGTCTCTTGTTGCCCAGCCACTTGTCCGCCGATGACGAAAAAGGTTGCCTTTGCGTCGTTCTCCTTAAGAACATGCACAATTTCCCGAGTGAATCGGGACGGTGCATCGTCTATGGTCAGCGCCACAACCTTCTCCTTCAGGGGCACGTGCCACAAGACGTCCGGCCAGCGACTCTGGAAATAACGGATAAGAAGATTCGGCGGCTTGTAGATGACGTAGAACGGTGTCACAAAGAGAAGAGTCGTGAGCAGAGCAAGGAACATGGTCATGAGCCTTGTGCGCCTCGCGCGACGGCGGAAGGCTGGAGGAAAGCGGAAAAGCCGACGAAACATGTCCTTGCGTGTTGAGACGTCGACAAGGAAGCAAGCATGCTACCGTTTTTGCTTACAAATCAGACGTTTTGCAGTCATAGCGACGATGTCAGTGAACGAATTATCTGGAGTCGAAGGTGTTCAACGGGAGTGCTTAGAATGGGGCTAGCGCTAGGGCCACAAAAGGACTAGTGCAAAGCAGAACCGGCCAATTTTCTTTCCTGAAGTCTGAGCTCTTCTGTACACAACCATCACGAAACTGCAGTGCCTATATCTCAAGACAGAAGAGCATACTAGAGCTTATGATCCGCTCCAGTTCTTGTGTGTTGTCATTACTGAGCCGTCAATGCACAGTGCTTTTCCAAGGAACCAATTTGTCACGCTTGTACGAAATCACCACCTTCGCTACAAGCCCTCTAAGAATGTTCCAAGAAAGATTCGTGAGTGTTTAATTGACCTGGCTACCCAAAACCCTGGTAGACCGGGTCTCATTGCGCTCACACATACGGTGCGTGCACGAAGAACCTTCTGTTCGGTGTGTCTGTATCCAAACTTGATCTGATAGAATTGGGTATATAGTGGCAGACCAACGGGCAGCATCCAATAACAATTCCCTATAACGCCATTCCAATGATTGCCCCAATCCATGCAATAGAACCCTCATGCACAGCCATGAATGCTCTCCTAGCTCAGGACAAAGGCCTTGCCGTAGATTTATCATCCTGCTCCGTGGCAGTAGGACTTGCTGGCGTTTCGTCCTCGTCACTAGCCTCTCTCGCATCCTTCCAGTCCGAACTACGTCGACTCATCTTCCCAGGCCCTGGTGGGTCCCGTGGACTCGCCAGTGGGCTTGTAGGCGTGGCTCTGATGCTGCTGATACTATCGGTGCGACCATGGCCTAACAACCCGCTCCGGATGCTGAGGCCGTCCGCGTTCTGCTTGTTTGCGTAGTAGCTATTGCGTTCACTGCTCAGCACGGGCGCCGTCACACCCGAAGCCGAGTATACACTTGCACGTTCCGCATTTGCGAAGGCGCCCACATTGGTCGGTCTGTTCGAAGGCGAGTATATGGTGTCGGCGTTTCCAGACAGGACGCTAAGAGGAAGCGACTCGCGACTGCCGCCGTAATGGGAAGACGGCGCCAGAGCGCGGACTGATGCATTCGTGTCGAGCGAATTGCGGCGACGTCGCTTTGAGGACGAGGCAAGGGTCAAGATGGACGCATTGTCGGTGAGGATGTTATTTGCCGTCGCGCCTTGGTACGAGTTCGGCTGCTGCTGAGGCGCAAGGTGCGGTGGGATAGCAGAAGGCGGTGGCGACACTGTGGGGAACTGGTGCGAGAAGTGCACCGGTGGACCGTTGGACGTTGGCGCCGGATTGTGGCCGCCTCCTAGCACGTTCGAGGGGGCGCTGGACTGTATCGTTGTCAGAGTGGTGGTGAGGGAGTGCTCGGAGCCATTGGGCGAGGAGAAGGTGCTGCCGCCGCCGCCGATCAGGTGGCTGTTGCCTGTGTCTGCCTTGGACCGCGCTGAATTCACCGTCTCTGGGACTGTCGCAACCGTGGGCGCAGTAGATCTGTTGCTCTTCGCCAGGGCGCGCTGCTGTTCTGAGGTGCCCTCTTCAGCCGATGTGAAGCTCTCTTTAGACCGCGGCGTGCCGGGCGTAGAGTAAGACAGGAGGCCCGGCCCATCGTTGTTGACGATGCCTGACTCGGGGTAGGGGTTGTTCTTCGCGGTCGTTTTCTTCGTCTTGGTGGGCGTGGTGCCGCTGCTCTTCTTGCCAGAGCCGCTGGGAGAGTCGGAGGACGAGGGCTTAAGGTTGGCAAGGCGCTTCATCCAGCCCGCGAAGGGCCGTTTGCGCGCCTGGCGGTCTGTGTGTCCGCGCATCAGTGTCTGTCTTGACTTGGGCCGGGGCAACAGCAGCGAGGAAAGGAGGTATGCGAGATGTGGGGAAATGTCTCTAACACGGTGGCTGTGCGGAAGCCGAAGACGTACCTTGGGGCCTCGACGCAGCGTCGGCAGTAGCCATGTTCTAGCGCGCGAGAATGCCGGCGGCAGAGTGAATTGGCGCTTGGCAGTGTGTCGACACGCTGAGAGCCAGGAATGTTCCACGTGGTGTCCTGAGCGCAGGGGCAGCGACAAGGCTGATGCTGCCGCAACGGCGTTGGTGCCAACGGTGGCAGAGTGCGGGTGCGGGTCGCGCTGTACGTGTCGTATAGAAGTGTGCGAGAGGCTGGCCTGTTGACGAGCGAGCAGTGTGCAGGGTAGGCTGCAAGATGTTTAACGTCGAGAGCAGAGGTTGTGGTTGGTCCAGAGGAGATGCAGCTGCATATCTCCGCCCTGGACCCTTCCACATGCACGGCGGCCCGCTGGCGCTAACGCCATCGCGTGCCTTTGCGCCTGCCGTTATGCCTCACACCTGCCCCGCTGCGCGCCGAGAGCATGTCCAGCATGTTCAGACGCGCACTGCCTGCTTATGGGGGTGCACACAGAAAACAGCAGCCTGTAGCATGACCCCAGACCGCTCAGGACGAGTAATTCTGCCACTCCCGCCCGATGTCGTCGCGCAGATCAAGTCGTCGACTACCATTGTGTCGCTCACGGGCGTCGTGCTCGAGCTTCTAAAGAACTCACTCGATGGCCGAGCCACCAACGTCGAGGCGACGGTCGACTTTGCTCGTGGCGCCTGCACTGTCGAGGACGACGGGCTGGGCATAGCACCCCCTGAATTCCGAGAGGACGGTGGCCTTGGGAAGCTGTACTGTCCGTAGCTTTACCACGCGCCGCAGCTCAGAGCTGCTGCTAACAAGTCCCAGGTACATCCAAGCACCATGCCCATGAAGCTTTGCTTGGCTGTAACGGCACCTTCCTTGCCTCCCTCTCCGCCGTGTCTCTGCTGTCCATCACGTCTCGTCACCACCAGCACCGCTCGCACAACTCGCTCACTTTCCACCACGGCAGCGCAATCGAAAGGCAGATCCCCGCCTTGTCCCGCGTTGAGATCCACGGCAAACATGGCACTCGAGTCACAGTTCGCAATCTCTTCGGGAACCTGCCGGTTCGTGTCAAGCAGCGGTCGTTGGTCCTGGAGCAAAAGACAGCGCACGGCCGGTTGTGCAATCTTCTCAAGTCCAGCGTCGCAGGCGTGCTGCTCAGCTGGGGTGGCCCTGTGTCCCTGAGGCTTCGAGATGCGGACAACCACGTCGTTCTTGCCTTCAATACCTCTGATTGCAGGCGAACGGCGCACACAGCGTGGGATGAGCAGCGCGGTATACCCAAGCCGCGTCCGACATTTCTGACCTGCTTGCTCACCGTTCTGACCCAAGCCAGCTATATCTCAGTGGACGAATGGGCATCGTGGGTGCCTGTCACGGCCTCAACACCCACGCTTTCCGTCAGGGGTGCAATATCACTAGACCCGGCACCCACCAGGAGTATTCAGTTTATTTCGCTTGGTATCCAACCACTTTTGCCTGATGCGGAGCACAACGAGCTCTACGACTTAGTCAACCGGCTCTTTAGACTATCAGATTTTGGCACGATCGAGGATGACGCTGACACGGAAACCCTTGATAAAATCCGAACACAGTCGGCCCCACAATGCAAAGGGGAAGGCTATATCAGTCGACAATCGAAGGCTCGCAAAGGCATTGACAGACATCCCATGTTCCATCTGCGCATCTCTCCCCGAGAAAGAAGACAGTTAGAAGCGCGCGAAATTCGCTTCATGGAGGACAAGGCCAACCTGCAGACTGTCGTGGAAGTTCTAACTGCCATGATAACGCAATGGCTGTCTGCTCATCGCTTCCGCCCAGGTGGAGCTCGCAAGCATAAGCAACAGAATCGGGGATCAAGCACCTCGTGTGGCGCTGCCGTGGCCGATGACAATATCATACCGCCTAGATATATTCCGGGGTCAGAGCCGGTCGAAATTGTTCCTCCGGCCACTGGAGCAACCATGGCGGAAAAACGAATAGAACGAAGTGGGAAGAGGAGGCTTTCAGCCGCACTGGGCCAGAAACCGCCCAAACCTGCCCAAAATCGTGCTTTCGCGGAGTGGTCGGGCATAAAGAGTGGGAAGACAGACTTTTTTGACACTTTCGCACTTGTCTCGAAGCCGTCGAGGCACACGGCAATGCCCAATGCTGACTCTGACATCGACTACAGTCCCAAATCGCCCAAGAGCTGTCCGACTGCACTTCCCACTACTAACTCCACAGGATGGCCTAAGGTCCGAAGCGCTCCAGCGGCCCAGCTGCCCCAGGGTGATCAGCACGATCAAGCGTCGGCAATGAAGGCGACCGTCGAGAATTCCATTGATAACACCATCTTGTGGACAGATCCTGCCGCTAAGAGAACGCACGTCATAAATGCACGCACTGGCTGTGTGATGGCACATGCGTGTGCTCGCCCCGTTACCGGGTTGATAGCATCAACTTCTACTGCGGTTGGCATCAACAACGCCGAACCATCCAGACTCACAGTCAAGGAATCAAACTTGGAGCTTACGCCTTGGTTGGGACAGTTCCTGGAAAGTTGGGACAACCCAATCTTTGCACCGAGCGAGAAACGCATTACGCAAGTATCACTTCATGATCACGAACTCTCACAGAAGCTTGGGAAGGATGGCAGCCATCAATGTCTCAATTCTCATGTAATCGGAGCGTTGGCCGATGTTCCGGTGGAACATTCTGATCGACTCTCTCGAGAAGGCCTTGTAACCGCTGAAACCATTGCACAACTGGACCGAAAATTGATCCTCGTCAAGCTGAAAAGATCTCAGGACGTTGTGCTGCCCGAGCGCAATCAGGCTAATATGTTGGTCCTAATCGATCAGCACGCGGCCGATGAACGCGTTCAGGTAGAGGCCCTTTACAAGCAGCTTTGCACTCCAGTAGTCGCGGATCGCCAAGTCTATCGATCAAGGCTCGGCCAGCGTGCCCAAGTCGCCTCGACTGTGTTGACTCGACCAGTCCATTTCTCCATCTCAGATCAAGAGCAAAGCCATTTCGTTGCGTATGCCGCCAGGTTTGCAGCTTGGGGGATATTGTACGATGCCGTGGAAGGTGCACAGCAGCGATCGACGAAAGCCGACAACGTTCTATCCGTACTGGCCCTGCCACCTATCATTCTGGAGCGCTGCAGAGCAGACTCCACCCTGCTGATATCGTTCCTTCGTTCCACAGTTTGGGAGTATGCAAGCGATGTGCAAGCCTCTTCTTTGACATCCACAGATATCTCACCAGACTGGGTCAGAAAATTGGCTACATGTCCACGAGGGCTCCTTGACTTGGTCAACTCCCGAGCTTGCCGATCAGCAATAATGTTCAACGATGAGTTAACTCTTCCTCAGTGCAAGGAGCTCATACAGAAGCTAGCCGGTTGTGCATTTCCGTTCATATGCGCACATGGCCGGCCGAGCATGGTCCCACTTGTCGGTCTAGGACGCAACGGAGTCGAAACAAGCCATTTGGGTCCTGTACCTGCTCTCCAGCATGATGGCTTCGCACAAGCCTGGAAGCGTTGGAGATCTTGAAGATAATTGAAGCTGTCATCTCTATACTTGGAGAAAAAGGGCCTTTGTTCTGGCCGACTACCTAGCCTCGACTCATATCTCAGCCCTCAGTTCTTGAACAGACCGTCAAAGGACGGCCTCTAATGGTGAACAGCTCGCCCGTCTCCTCATACGCGTCTCCCGGCGACCAACACTACAAATGCGACCAACACTACAAATAATTCTCGTCAACCCAGACCTCCTTCTCAAAACGTTTCCCAAAAATTGCTTCGATCTTGATAGGACCAGTCAGTTGCGATGAAAAGTTCGCGCGTTGCTGGATGGCCGCTCCTGGTCCGAAATTGTTGGACTCCTCGTATACGACATTTTCGACGCTTTGGACTGCGTCCCACCTCGACCAGCCGGCTGGACTCACTACGTCACCAAGATAGCTCTTTTGGAATACAACTCTGCTATATGGACGCCAGGGACGGCCGAGGTAAGTCGAGTTCGGTCCACTGGTGCCTGAAATTCTGGACTGATTGATAACATAGATACTTGTATTGTTCTCTGCTTCGCGACCATTTGCAGTGATGAAACCTGGCCCAATCGTTTCAATGTCAACGTTTTGGAACCATGCCTGAGCACGCAGGCCAAATATGAAGTCGACTGCGCCACTGATATACGATTTTGCGTAGATCTGGCGTCCCTCGTTTGCGTAGATGGTATCCTGGTATCCGGTGAACTTGCACCCATAAAAACCTTGATTGGTCTTCTGAGCGCTCAACGCAAGTGCTTGCCCTCCTGTCGCGGCTTGTCCGAAGTTGTTTGCAATGTTCAGGTTGTAGAGCTTCACGTTCGATGTCCAGAGGCGGATAGTCGATGTTACATCATTGTTGGCTAGACCTGAGACCTGTCGGGACAAGTTACCAGTGATTGTAACCTGCATCGCAGAATTGAGAGTCAGTCGACGTTCTGCTGTCGTTCGCAAGCATCATACTGACCTTGTTGTCTTTGTAGGATCGAGCATCACTTGTGTAGCCATGGATTGTGAGCGGACCTAGAGTTTGGTGTACGAAGTCAGTGCATGTCTCTCGTGCACTTAGAGCATTCAATTTCGCATACCAGCCAGTGGAGGCACATAGACCTGCTCAGTGTACGTCCCAGGCAGTATGAAGATCGATTGGGCTGCTGTCGTATTTAGCAGCCCTTTGACTGCAGCACCAATGCTTGTGTAGCTTCCCTGCTGTTCTCCGGAGATATCGACTACGATAGACCCTCTGTCCGCGGATGTCCTATCATATTTTCCATTGCCAGCAGCAGCCGACAAGACGGAAGATGCGAACAGAATAGCGCGTACCACTCCAGCCTTCATGATGCTGCTCCTGGATTGGCACAATGAAAAAAACAGAATATCTCGCCCGTCTGACCAAGTCTTTATGATTCCGAGAACCAGGCTACACGCCGCACCGGGTAGTGTGAATTTTTCCGTAAGTTCGCAATCAACTTGAGAAAGTACCAGCCATCCTGGAGCCAGCGCCTGTCTGTCCAAGCGTGTGGGAAAACTCATGGCAGTAGTTATGGCTGGCTGCATTTGATTGGTGGCGAGACTGGTTCCGCCAACCGCAATTACCCCGGATTGAGGAGAGTCTGGGGACGGCCAGGAGCACTGCCTGGACCTGAATCTGGACCTTGCCCGCCATGTGGCAACTTGATCTCCACAACGCATGGTTCTATGAGAAGGTGATAGGGGTGCATCTGCGCAGCCGATGCAGGCGTGGGCAACAACGTTCAGAGCTGCCCAAGGAAGTCAAACTTACGACCTTTGCGCTTCATCACTCATATCAGCCATGCTTTGCAGCTTACAATAGACCACGGTATCATGACGGACTACGACTATACATTACCGCGCTCGAGATCATGAAAGGATCAAACAATATCATGCGTGAAACCTGCGGCTGGCCGTAGTGTTCGACACGGCCACACTAGCTTTCCCCAGTTGAACCGGCCCAGTACCCGGCAATGGCTTGAACGCCTCAGCGTTAGGCCAATTTCCTAAATTTCCTGGATCTCCACCAATCCTCACCCAAGTTGCGTGCGACGGTGTCGGCCCATCTAGCACGAACATACGGTACCATCCAACAGGTGCAACGTACGGACCTTTGGGCGCTGTAACAGTGCAGGCATTTCCCGAGCAGGAGAATTGAGGGAATAATATGCGAGCACCCATCGAGCTGCCGTGAGTGCTGGACTCAGAACCAAGCAGTGACACCTTGATATCGCCTCCGGATGAAGAAGACATCGTGAATGAGTACTGTGCTTCCCATGCCCAATCATTCTGTGATAGTGTGAACACCGGTTGCAGTGCACCAGATAGGAGATAAGGCGGAAGGAACACCTCGTATCGATATTCTTGCGGGTGTGTATTGTCCTCCGGGTCCGAGCCAGTCACTAGTACGCGACCATCATCCATCACCACGGCCTCCGAATGGTACAAACGTGCAACAGTCGTGTTTGCCATGACACTTATGCGCTGATGCCGTGGCTTTCGTGAATCATACAGCAAGGCGTTGAGGTTAGGATCTTCCGCGAGCCCAAAGCCTGCCTCACCTATGGTGGCGCCATTCAGGATCAAGAACGTCCCGTCCGGCAGAGTAGCCATACATGACATGACGCGGCGTGAGGGCATTCGCTCGATGGTCCATTGTGGTTGTGCGGCATCGGGTTGAATGCTCGCGCAGTTGTCAATGCCCCACCGGGGTGCTCTGGCCGCGCCGCCGCATATCAAAACCTCGAGAGGGGCATCGTACGGGTAAAATTGTGGCAGCAAGACCTGTGTGCCTTCATATGGATATGTTCGTCCGCCACTTGGATCGTTGACTGTGGCTGGGACCTTTGGCAGGATCTTGACAGTGTCCAAGCTGACTTCGTCTAGAATACGTGCCTCGTTATAGTACTGGATGAAGATACCTCCGGACGGCAGTACCACCAAGAAGGGGTACAAATTGTACGGGTCAGTATCGCGCAGATACTGTGCTTCGTATACGGGCCCAACAGTAGGGAGGATCTCCATGTTCGGAACAGGCGGGCCATTGGAGCCGTCTTGACCACCTACCACGAGCATCGAGCCGTTTGCCATGACCAAGCCAGTGGGATACCATCGTCCACGCTGAAGCTTGACCGCGTTGACATCCTCTTGCCAATCGTTTGTGCCGTTGACCCCTGGTGAACCGTCGGGCCAGTAAATGCGTACACCGAAAAGTGAGTCAAGTGACCATCCTCCAATGTTGATCTGTCGACCTGCACGGTCTGGCATTGTCAGACCTGCAGCACAGAATATATCGGTCTTGATGCCACTCAGTTCTCGGAAGGCATGGAAAATATCGCCACCAATTGAAGGGTCAAGCTCGTAGGCACCTGTAGTGTTTGGCGCGCCGGTCCCGTGCTTCTCGAGGAGAGTGACTTTGCCGTTAACGCCAGGCTGCGCAATCAATGGGATGATAGGACCTCCGACTAGGAATTCGTACCGTCCGGCGGCTATGCCTGTTGGGTATCGCCATACGTAAAGAGGTTCACCCTCCCACTTGTACCAGGTCAATCTCAGACCTTGGCCGCAAATTGCCTCGGGGTTTCCAGGACAGGCGGTATTGCATTCGGACTCGTCCACTGGCATTGCACCGATTGTCTCGATGCCATCCAAGTCTCCACAATAACACTCTTCACCGTATTCCATGCCCGCCGCCATATATCCGAACTCTTTACATTTGCCTAGGCACCACTCTGGCGAGTTCCCAGTCGAATTGACCAATTGCCATGGGAAGACTTTCTGACCTGCACCACCATCGGTTATACATCCCTGGTACTTCCAGCTGCTCACATTCTGCAATGGCTTCGGCGGCTGTATAACCTTCAGCGTTGCTTGGCTCGACCAAATGCTGAGTCGATCCGGACCGCCGCATGTCTGACTCGCGGCTCCTGCGCATTTCGTACTGCATTCTGACTCGGAGGCGGCAAGACTGCCATTCATACGTATTACGTTGTCGCAGAAGCACTGGTAACTGTACTCCATGCCCGCAATCTCGTACCCTGCTGTCGCGCATTTGCTTGCACACGAAGCAATGGTCATGGTTTGATCGTCAGCTTGCTGGAAATTCATGATACGGAAGCCAGGCCCGTCGACATAGCAGCCTTTGTAGTCGAAGCCCAGAGGGAGCCCAGTTGCGGTCGGTGGCGCAGCTGATGTGCTGCTCGGTTGAATACTCGACTCACCGCCAGTGTAGTATCTGAATACGGTCAATCGATTCGATCCGCCACAAATTTCTGTTTGGTTGCCACTGCAGGGCATATTGCATTGGGCCTCTCCATCCGACGCGGGTCCGCCACTGCCCCGGAACTGATTGTCGCAATAGCATTCTCCGCTATATTCAGTCCCAGCGAGAACATAGCCAGAGGCGCGGCAGGCATCTCTACACTTAGCGTCCGTCATCGCACCGGCTACTCCCATGCCGATGGATAGAGTCCTGACGCCCATCCCATCTGTGTAACAGCCCTCGTAGAACCAGCCTGTTTTTTGTGGATTAGGTGTACTGCTGCCAGGATTGCTTGATGCCACGCCCGAAACTCCAGATATAATCGACGTGGACTATTCACATGTAAGTATCGGGTTGAGACCCCTCGGCAAAGGGCAAAGGCTACCTGAAAAAGTTGCAAAGAACTTGGCAAGTCAGATGGTGCGATTGCTCGCGCAGACTGTGAACCGGCTGTGGCTACGGTTATCGCAGATGAGACTAGTGAGGCAGAAGTCCTTTCCGCAGTCGTCGTGATCGGCGGTGTAGAACTTGCTGCTGCGAAACTGGACGAAGCGAGCGTCGCACTGAGCGTTATGTTCACACCATACAGGTTGATACGGTTCGATCCTCCACAGAGCTGGGTCTGGTTTCCGCTACATGGCATATCACAGCCTTCATCTTGTGGGGATTGATCCTTGGGTAATGTGTTGCCACACTATCCCAATCCCGGTCAGTGCAGCCTTGTATGACTTCGAGCATTCAGACTTACATAGCACTCGGCAGAGTATTCAGTACCGGCAAATTTATATTGCGAGGCTTCGCAGGCAGAGATACAGCTCTCCGTGCTGGTGTTCTGAGCACCGCCAGAGACGGCAACACCATAAGGAAGAATGCGAGCCCCAGCAGCATCAGAGAAGCAGCCAAGATTGCTCCAGTTGCCGGTCTTCCCAACGAAGGCAAGGCTGCTGCCATCGGTAGTCGACTTTGACGTGAGATATACGGATAATTGGTTTGGTCCACCACACGCTTCCTTGGCGTTGCCCGAACATGCCATGGAGCATCCACCTGAGGCGATATTGGTCGAAGTGTCCAATGAATTGCCGCAATAACCTAGCGACTGAATTAGCCACACCAAAAAGGGACTGATGGGGTTCCTACATTCTTGGCCATACTCAGTACCTGCAAAACCATAGGCACGTGCGGCACAAAAGTCGATACAGCTCGTTGCATTCTGATTTCCGCTTGCGAAGGTAGCACCACGCAGAGTGCGTTGGTCTACGGAATCCCTATCTTCTGTAAGCACGTGTCGTCCGATAGAAGCACATTGTGTTATTTGACAAGTCACCGTCACGAATTCGACTTACGAGTAGCATCCTTGGTAGGACCATGCGTCAGGCAACTGTGTTGGTGGCACCGCATTTTGCCGCACGAGTACACGCGCACTATGACCTTGATACACAAGGAGCGAGAGACAAAGACTGATAAGAGTAGATTTGCAGGATGAATCTAACGGCTCCATTGCTGGTGGCCCGTTTCGAGTTCACTTGTCCCAGTGCACTCTCAAGCGAACTTTGATAATATACAAGGATAAAGAATGATAATCGCCGGAACATACAAGCATCGGAGCATCCTGCAGGTAATATATATCTTTGAGGTCAACCTCAACCTAGCACCAAGTCATCTGTGAACTTGATCCTTCCTCCGCTTCAGGACTGTCATCCTCCTGACATTGAACTTGGCGTGTTGAGGGCCATGCTTGTGGCGCGTTGCCGTATCAGCAGACGACATTCAATAGTTGAAAAGCTGCGGATGATGGACAAGCAAGGTTGGGATACGATAGCTGTACCGTGGATGCTCCTTTGGGCAGGCGCTCTACCGCCTCGCATGGGTGGGTAAATGTAGCGCCACAGCCCTTATCTACACCACATCGGTGGGTCGTTGTGGCGGCAATGTTGGCAACGTGACGGGACATGGAAAAGCCCCTGCATAAACCAGGAGCTGTGCCAAACACTCCAAGTCAATTGAGTTTGTCGAACTTTTGGTCAAGGCCTCCAAGGACTTTGCGCCGTATATGAGGTATGTGGAAGTGTATGGGACCGGTCGTTGCACGGCAAGGCCCGTTAAGCGATCTAGACCATTTACACTCCTTAGCGCGGGAACGTTAGATTAACTGCATGTATCGATATCGATTTGTTCCCAAAATAACACTCGATACATGTTGCCAATGCGAATGCATGCAGATGTCGTCAAGCCTACACTAGTCTACACAACGTACGCACGTTAATTCAGATGCCCACCAAGCATAACCAGCAAGAGTTCAGATGTAAGCTAAGAACGTAGCGTGCAATTGTCGAACTCTTTTAGAGATCGAACTAAGGTAAGAGTGTTCGCAACAGTAGCTACTCAACTTAGGCAGGTGCACAGTCACTAGACAGTTCTATACCGTACTGATCGCTGACACGAGCCGCTCGGTGAGGCGAGCCACCCTAACATCATAACACGAAATCAACACCAACTTCAACGTGTAATAACTCTACTACTAACGTACTCTACGGGCGAGCTGGCCACACGGGCGAGTTGGCCACCTTGCCAAGCCCCTACCAAAATCTACCGTCGCGAACAGTACAAAACGCAACGCAACAGTTCTGAATAGTACTCTATAACGTACCTCATGGGCGAGTGGCTCACACGGGCGAGTGGCTCACTCTGCCAAGCCCCCACCAAAATCTACTGTCCCATACAGTACAAAACGCAACTCTACGGTTCTCTACGGTGCTGTACGGTGCTGCACAGTAGAGCATATTAATCAGAGACTGTTTTTTCTACTTGTTTACATGTGCGCGAGTTGTGCCCAACCTCGATGCAGCGTCCACAGCGCCTTTGAGTCAGCTCACTGCCCTTAACGTGTTCCACCACTCCTCGGCCCGAACCACTTCTTGGCCCACCCCACCAAAACGCGTGCTGCTCCTTGTACAATTACTCTACAACCACATGATGAAATTGTCTGAAACTTTGACAAAGGATAGACTATATTTATCTACATTGAGTCTTATTGTGACCTTGTACATGGCATTTGCTGCACATTGGTGGTGCTCTAGTGCGCACCTGCAAGGTCACTGCTTGGTCACTCTGCTGGACACCTATTTGAGCCTCTATGACCAGCGCCTGACCTTCCTGAGCCTGTAGCACTCCTCCACGACCTATATGCTGTCGCTGCAATTGACGTTTACGTCGCTGGCGGTGGTTGGCAGCGCGTAGCTTTGAGTTCTCCTCAGCTAAGATGTTGGATGCAAAAAGGCCGACCTTCTCGCTCCTTGGCTTGAAGGATGATATAGTCGATATTCTGACATAAGATAGTCGCTGGAGTAGACCTCGTACAAGACGAGCCTGCTGCTCAAGCTGAGTAGTTGTCCGTGGAGTCTCTGCTGTCCAGACAGCTTCGTTATGTGCTGTCCTTGGTGGAGACGGCGTTCTGACTACAGTAAGGTTGGAAAGGACGCGTTCTGGACATGATGGGATGAGCCCTGTCGCCTCAAAACCAGCCTGGATGTTGCTCTTTGACAGGACTGTTGGTCTAATCTTCTGGTATATCCACAAGAAGTCAAGCTTGTTGACATGAAAGACGCCTTGGCAGGCAAGCTCAGACACCTCATGCCTATACGCCACCTTGAGAGGAGAGAAGCAGCTGACATCAAGAGGCTGAAGAAGGTGTGAGGTGTGAGGAGGCATACAGAGACTGATAATCTTGTTCTTTGTACAGAACTGATCATATTCTGGTGTAGCGTGGCTGCTGTGCCCATCAAGGATAAGTAGTCTGTAGGCTCCTGTTGTACGAGACTCTATATGTCTGTTGAAGTGCTTGACCCAGTCAACACCAAGCTCATCAGTTGTCCAGCCATTGTCGCTGACAGCGACTGCCCAGTTTGCAGGTAGATCGCGATACCAGCTAGCTTGGTGGAGCTTCCCAGACAGCATCACGAAGGGTGGAAGACACCAACCAGATGCGTTGATACACTCGATAGCTGTCACCCACTCTCTATTGCCTGGCTGTACAGTAATAGCTCGACCGATCGTGTCAGAGCTAGTGACGACCTTAGACGTTGCAGCGACTCCCATCATGAACCCAGTCTCGTCAAAGTTGTACACATCCTCTGAGAGGACGCCCTACGTCTGGCGTGTGTCCTCTACAAGCTTGAACCACGCGCTGATCTTAACAGGATCCTCACATCTTGCTCTCTGTGAGTGGAACTTCCTGTTCCACTTTGTCTGGAGTTCTGCCTGCTTCTTAACAAAGCGTGTCACCCAGTTCTTGCCTACAGGTGGGAGAGGATTTTGGCTGCGTGCAGCAAGTAAAGCGTCTGCCATTTGTTGTACGTCAATGATATAAGGAGGAAATCCACAGCAGTTAAGGTCAAGAATCTACTAAACAAGAGACTGCTCTTTAACAGAGGAGAGCTTGCGCTTCTTTTAGTTAAAGGCTTGAATAGTAGAGACGCGTTGGAGGCGGCGGCAGAGCGTAGTTCTAGAGATACTATATAAGAAGGCAGCTTTACGTTAGCTTTTAATGCATTTATCTTGAACAGAATGAGTTGCAAGAAGAGTACGAGCACCTTTTTAGGATAATTGAGAGCGTGGTGGTGGCTCCATTGGTGGTTGAATACAAGGAGCAGCACGCGTTTTGGTGGGGTGGGCCAAGGAGTGGTTCGGGCCGAGGAGTGGTGGAACACGCTAACGTTAACTGAGGAGGAGGTGATTATTCAGCATATACTCGACCTTGATGCGCGAGGGTTTCCGCCCTGGCTTGATGCTGTGAAGGATATGGCTGATCTACTGTGCAAGGAGCATGGCCGACTGTCAGTGGGCGTCTGCTGGGCTGGAAACCTCGTCAGACATTGCCCGGAGCTCTAGGTCAAGTTCAATCACAAGTACGACTACAGAAGAGCTCTCTGTGAGGATCCTGAGATCATACAAGGCTGGTTTCGACTTGTAGATAAAATGAAGGTCAAGCACAGTATCCTTAATGAAGACACCTACAACTTTGACAAGTCTGGCTTCATGATGGGCATGATATCAACTAGAGCAGTAATTACAGGCTCTAAGTGTTGAGGACGGCTGAAGATGGTCTAGCAGGGTAATTGAGAGTGGACTACAGTAATCTAAGGTATCAACGCAACTAGGTGGGCGATCCTGCCCTTTATCATCTTCCAGGGCAAGAACCACCTCTCTGCCTAGTACCAGGAGGAGAATCTACCTCACGATTGGGTTATTTAGGGTCTCGGAGAACGGCTGGATGACAAATGCGCTTAGCCTAGAGTGGTTGAAGCACTTTGACGCTCATACAAAAAAACATACTGTTAGCACAGTACGTTTGCTTATTGTTGACGGCTACAAGAGCCACAACTTGCTTAATTTCTAGCAGTACTGCAAGGAAAACAAGATTATCACTCTCTGCATGCCTCCTCACTTGTCGCACCTCCTGCAGCCTCTTGACGTAGGTTGTTTCTTGCCATTGAAGAAGGCGTAAAGCCGCTAAGCTGAGAACCTAATGCGCAGCAAGATTAACTACATCACTAAACTTAAGTTCTTGTCCTGCTTTATTGCTGCGTTTAAGGACCTAATTACTAAAAGCAATATCTAGAGAGGCTTTTAAGGTACTAGCTTAGTTCTACTTAACGTAGAGGCGGTGATATTGAAGCTTGACGTCCACCTTTGTACACCTACACCACCTACTGTTAACGACGCTCCTTAGGTGTCTAGAACCCTAAGCAATACCCTAGAATTTAGGTCGCAATTGAAGCTAGTTTAAGAGAGAATGCAAAGGCATGTAGATAGCTCGCCTAGCTTAATAGTTGAGGCAGTTGAAAAGCTCGCTAAAGGCGCTGAGATAATGGCGCATTCCTTAGTGTTGATGAGCAACCAAGTTAAGCAGCTTCAAGCAGCTAACGAGGCCGCCTCACGCTGTAAAGCACGCAAGAGAAAGCGTATACAGGCAGAGGGGACTCTTACAGCTGAAGAGGGCGTGCGCTTAACCACCTTGAAGGAGTTTGCAGCACGTAGTGATAGGAAGAAGGCGAAGAAGAGCGCATGCACTAAGTACAGTAAGCTAACTTAAAGGCGCTGTGGACGCTGCAGCGAGGCTGGGCATAAATCGCGCAAATGTAAACAAGTAGAAGAGATACTCTCTGATTATTTAAGCTAGTGTACAGCACCGTAGAGTACCGTTGAGGACTGTAGAGTTGCGTTTTGTACTGTGTGAGATGGTAGATTTTGATGGGGTCTTGGCAAGGTGGCCGACTCGCTTGGGAGCCCGACTCGCTTATCAAGTACGTTACTACTTAAAAGAAAACTAGGCTGGCGTGATTTGTCCCCCCGTTTTTGAGATTTGTCCCCCTTTGAGATTTGTCCCCCCTTTGAGATTTGTCCCCCGCAGAAATCAACTGCCCAAGCAAGCTTAGCGCGTAATCTATCAACGCGACTACAGCGCGACATCCACGCGTCTCTGCACTACGTTAACCTCCTTATTCCTCTCTCTATGTTGTAGTCGCTTGTCTCTAGTTCTACATGTATAACTTTAGAAGCCATTCCAGCCCCTCTAGACCTTCTCTATGACTCTTACGAAGAGGCATACAATGCTCTCAAGACGCACAGCATGCAACATAGCTATGGCTTTGTTCTTAAGCAAAGTAAGCCTCACAATTCTGATTTCAAAACACAATACTACTACTATTGTGACTGCTTTTGGACTTACCAATCAAGCGCAACGAGACTAAACACAAGCACGCGTGCAAGAGGATGTCTCTTCAAGCTGGTCAATTTTAAGGTGAAGCACAGCAAGCAATAGAAGCTAGAGGTTCTAGACAAGCAGCACAACCACTCCTGATCAATTAATCCTAGCACGCACAACGTGTACTGCAAGCGCACGACAGCACGGAAGGAAGTGATTGAGTTGATGACCTATGCGGGGGCGCGGCTGATGCAGATCCTCGCTGCAATTCAAAGTGAAGATCAAGACACACTGATCTCTGCCACTAACATCTGCAGCAAGAGAAAGATAATCAGAGAGAGACATTTGGATGGAAGGAGTCTGATAGAGGAATTACCAGACGATCTATCTACAACAGACTAGGTTTTTGCTGTCAAGAAGGACAATAACAATCGCATCCAGAACCTTTTCTTTGCCTATCAGAAGCAGGTCGAACTTCTGCTGGCAAACCCTGACGTCCTGCTAATAGACTGCACATACCGAACTAACAAGTACAGACTTCCTCTGCTGCACATACTAGGCTGCACTAACCTGCAGACGTTCTTCTCTGCGGGCTTCTGCTTTCTTAGCAACAAGACATATGCAGACTACTATTAGGCGATTGCAAACTTCCTCCTCAAGACAGGCGTACAACAACCACATGTGTTCATCAGCAATTAAGAGGAAGTATTAAAGATGTTAGCGCGCTTACTGCTCCTAGAGGTTCTGCAACTCTTGTGCGTATAGCACATTAACAAGAACGTTTAGACAAAAGCGCAACAGGTCTAGCAAGACGCTGATAGCACGACGAAAAAGGAGAAGCAGAGGGTTGCTAAGCAAAGGGCTTCATTCATAAAGCGTTAGACTCAGGTAAGCTAACCCTAAACGCTAAGAGCGCTGTAAAGCAGCTCTTTTTTAGATCAATTAACGTTAGGCTAATAAGGGTAGCTTATCTACGCAAAGAGACCGCTTAAGTTCCAGTTCAAATGTAACGATTTGCTTAAAGACTACAGTCACCAGCTAGAGCTTTGCAGGTACCTGCAAGAGAACCAATACCTAACACGCACAGAGTGGGCAGCTGCATAGACCTCTTATCACTAACACTACAACACAATCACAAGTTCACCTGTTAAAGGAATGCACAAGGTCTTAAAGGACTATCTCATGACTTTAACTAGTGACTTGCTTCGCGTTGTTAGGAGGATTAAGCAGATAGTCAAGAGTTAGTACAGCAAGTATGCAAAGGAGGTTGCGTTCTCCAAACACAGAACCAAATTCCAGCACAAGCTAGAGTTAATGCTATTCCTGCCTTCTAGGATCTATGATGTCCTTACACCACCAGCTATTAAGCGCATCAGGCAACAAGACTTGCTACGCTAGAAAGAGCAAAGGCAGCGTCGTGGTGGGCTTCCTTGTGCAGGCCTCTTTGAGAAAAAGAACAGTCTTCCATGCTGCCATACACTGCAAGAAGTGATAGCTGCCAGATCTACACTATGATTGAACTATCTCTACGATGATCATTGGCGCTATCAACGTAAGTATAGACTGTCGGTACGCTTATCCTCAAGGCCGCACCAATCCGTTCTTGAGCCACTTACCGCTTAGATAAGAGGTGCGCTAAGGAGGAATAAAACATCAACCTAATAAGACCTATCAGCTTTCGAACAACATATGCCACCTTCTATTCCTCACTTTCAACCTTATTGTGAATCCTAAGGTCAAACACTAGCTGAAGCTCTGCAGCAAGTCAACACACCTGTCACTGTTTCAGTCCCCACCTCTGCTCCAGGTGCGGGCTCTGTGACCACCTGCATATCTGTTTCGATACCTGCGCCTGCTCCTTTACCGCTACCTACTTCTCTTCGTTCATCCCCGCCTATAGCTGTCGCTGTGTCAGTGACTATAGCTCTGTCTTCTGTCTGGCAACCTCCAACACTAGAGGAGTTTCTAGCTGACATTGAAGGTCGATGGTCTTAACCCGTTCTATATCAGTGCAATGATATGATAACAGCTACCAACTTTCTAGTAGAGACAGGGCAGAAGGAGGATCCTGCAGAGCTAGTAGAAGCGCAGAACATAGCTCTTGCTATGCAAGGCCTCTTTGCTTCCTGCACACCAACTATAGCATAGAACTATCATTTTGGAAACATAAAAGCTTTCTATGCTGAGAGGTTTGCACAGGTCAACGCTCAGAGATGTACCCACGCAGCGGCCTAAGCACGCTGCAGCAGTAGCGGCTCTAGAAGCCTGGAAAAGCCTTGGACCACGCAATAGACGACGGTGTAAGTAGATGATAAGTCCAGCAACATAAATTATACAAATTCAGCCTCCCTTTACACATACCTACATCTGGAAGAATAGAATACTGTAATCTATCTGCCGATAGTGACGATCTGGCTAGCGTGGGGGACAAATCTCAAAGGGGGGACAAATCTCAAAAACGGGTGGACAAATCACGCCAGCCAGAAAACTAAGATAAATATATAACTAGTTACTAATACTATAATATAAACTTACAACAAGAGCTTTTATACTAACGTGTTTTCTATGCGAGTCGGCCACCCAAGCGAGTCAGCTACTGTTCCCCACTAACACGCCTGCGCGGCGACGCTGCGCAACACCACAACAGTATTTTGTACTGTGCGCTACAGTAGATTATACTTAAAAATCTTCACTATTATCTGCATCCTCTATTTCTACTGTACAGGTGCGGGAGTTGTGCCTAGTCTCGCCACAACGGCCACAGCGCCTCTTAGTGCGCACCCTCTTTGCAGGCGTCTCGCTCTCCTCATGACTACTACCTGCCTTTGCGGCAATTAAGTCAGATAGCTCACCAACTGTTAGGGTCTCCTCTACCCGTACGTACCGCCGCTTACAGCCTTTGCGCATTGTAAGCTCTTCAATAGCGCTTTGCATACGCGCCTATTCCTTCTGTAGCAACACTATACTATGTGCTATCCGCTGAGCGCCTTTGCTTAGCTGCCTAACTTGTTTATCTAGAGAACTTGCAGAGGAACCTAAGCGCCTTTGCATTCTTTGTCAAATAAGCATTAATTGCGCCTCTACTTTGCGGGCGTTGCGTAGTGTTTTTGCCTTCTAAGCGACGTTGTCCTATTGTAGTAGAGTTAGCGTGCGTAACCTCACGTTAAGCTTGGATAGCATTGCTTCTAGATTGAGTAGGACTAGTCTAGCGCCTCTAAATCCTGCGCGAGCGTTCTCCTTAGTAAACGTCAGCTTGTAGGCAGCTTTGAAGGCTAGTAGAAAGGTTTCTTTGCTGATATAGAGGATGTGGTTGCGCGCTAAGGCTGATATGCTGTCGCAATAACTGCGCTTCAACAGCAAGAAGCAAGCGACGTTAAGAGGTTGCAGTAAGTGCGATGAGTGGGGCGGCATACAGAGAGTGATTGATAATCTTGTTCTTCTTGCAGTACTCCTAGAAATTGAGTGAGCAATAGCTCTCGTGGCCGTCAATAATAAGCAATCTATATGCTTCTACAGGCTCGCATGCGTATCGAAGTGTTTAAGCTAGGCAAAGCGCTAGATTATTACTCGTCTAGCTATTTGCGCTAACTTAGATAACCTAGTCGCGTAGTATACCTAGCTCGAACTAGGTAGAGATAAGAACCTTGCCTGCAAAGATGATGAAGAGTAGAATACGCTACCCTGTCGCTCTTAACGCCTTGTACTATAGTAACCCACTTGCGATTACTAGGCTGTAGTTTCTTCGCTTTTCTAGGTTTCTCTGAGCCTGTCACTACAAGCTGAGACGTGTTCTTGCCTATTAGAAAGCCTGACTCATCAAAGTTCTAGGTATCCTTATCTACAATACTATACTTCGCCTTCATTAATTAGACAAGCTTAAACTAGAGTCAGATAAGCGCTAGGTCTTCGCAGGCAGCTCGCTGGCAATTATACAGACGGCTCCAGCGCTTCTTGAGCTTAGGTTACGCTTAACAAAGTTGTTAACCTAGTGCTTGCTAACAGGCTTCCTACTCTACTCTCGCAGCAGTTTATCAGCTATATCTCGTACATGAGGCTTCGTTAGCAGTACGCTACGTAGACTTGCGTTAAGTACACGCTGTAGAACCACCTCCTATTCTAGCTTTGTAAGACGCTTTGAGTTTGGTTCGCAATCGCTTTGCGGGCGTTTTCCAGCGCGTTAGTCTTGGATTGTTGTTTAGGAGACGTTGTAGATATCTGCAGCGCGTCTAATGCTTTGTGTTTGCTTTAATTTATTATAAGCAATAGCAATGTATATATCTTCTGTATTATATGACTTTCGTGCGTTGCGTTGTTAAGACATGACGCGTCGTCGCTGCGCAGGCGTATTAGTGGAGAACAGTAGCTAACTCGCTTAGGTAACTAACTCGCATAGAAAACACGTTAATACTAGATATACATTTAAGTTCTAACTTAGTAGTAGTCTATTTAGATAGTATACTAAGATAGAGAGTAAAGTAAGCTCTGAAACTCTTATGTTCCTTATAACTTTAGAACTACTCTATAGAATTACTAGAAATTAAGATAAAAGTTATATTTATATATAAGCAATAACATACTAGGGTCTAAGAAATTATTGTAGTATTATAGTACTAGAAACAGAGATTAAATTTAAGCGAGAACATCTAATCTATCCTGCTCAATAACTTTAGCTACACTACGTTCAATCTAGTAGTTTTTGATTCCTAGAAAAGACCCAGATTATAGGTTCTCGATAAAACAATAATTTTCTGAATAGGCCTTGTATTGAAGAAGATGTTAAGAAAAGAAGAATTTAAGAAATAGGTAGGCGACTCGCCCGTGTGGGCGACTCGTCTGTAGAGTACGTTAACAAAGAGAATAATGTACTTGATAAGCGAGCTAATTAGACAAGCGAGCTGATCACTCTGCTGAGACCCCACTAAAATCTAATGTCCCACACAGTACAAAACGCAACGCAACGGTTCTCAACAGTACTCTACGGTGTTGCACAGTAGCTTAAATTAATTACAGAGTATCTCTTCTACTTGTTTACATGTTTGCGAGTTGTGCCCAGCCTCGCCGCAGCGTCTACAGCGCCTTTGAGTTAGCTCGCTGCTCTTAGCGCGCACGCTCTTCTTCGCCTTCTTCCTATCACTACGCGCTGCAAACTCCTTTAATGTAGTTAAGCGCACGCTCTCCTTAGCTATAAGAGTCCTCTCTGCCTGTATACGCTTTATCTTGTGTGATTTACAGTATGAGGCAGCCTCAGGATCCTCGCAGAGAGCTCTCTTATAGTCGTACTTGCGATTGAACTTGACTTGCAGCTCATCGCGACGTTTGACGAAGTTTCTGGCCGAGCGGACGCCTACTCGCTGTTGGCCACGCTCCTTGCGCAGTAGATCAGCTATATCATTCACAGCGTCAAGCTGGGGCAGAAATCCTCGCGCGTTAAGGTTGAGTATATGCTAAACAATGACCTCTTCCTTATTTAGATGAAGAATTGCTGAGTTAGGCGTGCAATTGCGTCGAAACTGCTTTCCAGCGCGCTATTCAGCAAGCGTCTTTTGAGGGACCTTGTAGATATCAGCAGCGCGTCGTTCAGAGAGAGTCGTATCTTGTTTGATAGCTAAAAGCGGATGCTGCAATCGCGCCTCCTTTAAAGCTAGTAGCTTGTTGTGTTGTTGAGTCATCGGGCTCTACTGTGCGAGACGGTAGATTTTGGTGGGGGCTTGGCAAGGTGGGCGACTCGCTTATCAAGTACGTTATTCTTAATAAAGATATTTACAACTTGAACAAAATAAACTTTATAATAGGTACAATGTTAACTAGACTAGTAGTTATAGACTCTAAACGCTAAGAATAGCTAAAGATAGTCTAGTAGAGTAATTAAGAGTAGACTATAGTACTCTCAGGTATTAACGCAACTAGGTAGATAATTCTACTCTTTGTTGTCTTCTAGAGTAAAAACTAGCTCTCTAGCTAATACTAGAAGAAGAATCTACCTTACGATTAGGTTCTTAGAGTCTGTCTGTAAGAACAGCTAGACAATAAATAAGCTTAGTCTGTAGTAGCTAAAAGCACTTTAACGCTTATATAAAAGAATGTACTATTAGTATAACGTATTCTATTAGCGAGCCGACTACATTACTAAGCTGCCTAAAACATGCTAAGCCTACACTCTCTACCTTCTACTCTATATGTCTTAACTACCTAACGCATTATTGCTTAAACACGAAGGCAGACGTTAGCTTACTCTTTAAGCCTATTAATCTAGCTAATCTCGAAGCTACTAGGTGCTACTTGTGAAGGCCTGTACAGAAGGGTATCTGTATTGGGTCTAGCGGTTGGTTCTCGGGGGTAGACCAAGGGGATACTGCAATGGGTGTCGATACTGAGACAGTAAGAGGGCGCTTCTGCAAAGAGTATGGGTTTCGTGAGAACAACGGTTGATTGCTAATACGAAGTTGAACACGATGGTCTGTAGGAGACCATCGTCTATGTCTATATAGTAGGGTGTGACCTTTCTGATCACTATGCTCTATGAGAGCAGAGGGAGCAGAGAGAGATGCTGGATCTCCGGCTCTGTCTGTGCTACGCGGAGCGAGAGATCAAGGCGAGCATATAGTGCGGCTTACTCCTGCTGTTGGGGGTGGTCTTGGCGGATCCGAGGTTTTCCCGCTGCTCTGCTGTTGCCTTCGCTTACGAGAGAGCACCCCCTGGTCATGTGGGCCTAGTGTACCGTGGATCGTAACACTACTAAGGCCTATAGCGTTAAACGCCGAATTCTTAATAAACGCGCTCAAGAAGTACTACTTCGCCTAGAAACACAACTAAACTTCTATAAGCTTACTGCGACAGAAGAGCAGACTATTGTTTAATATATTCTTAACCTTAACTTACGTAGATTCGCGCTATAGCTGTGCGAGGTAGTGAGCTGTAACTTGAGGTGTTGGAACCCTTTTTCCCACTTCATGGCTGGAGGCGAGTATGAGGAGAACATCGTGTTTGGCTATCTGTGTCTACCTCCCTTTTTAATGGTTTTTTGTGTTGTATGTGATGATCGCTCGCTGTGAGCTTGCATAAGGAGCGTATTCTTCCAGCTTCTGCTCCCTACTTAACTAAGAAAGCACTACTGCACTCCGTACACTGACACAGTAGCACATATAGCTAACAAATTACTATGTGTGCGTAGAGAAGAGCCGGTAGGCAAGCACTAGGCTGAGCGCTTTGTAACGCGCTTAACTAAGCTCAAAATAGCGTTTAATTGAGCAAAGAATAGGTAGAGAATACTGCAAGAAGATTCTGAGGTAATTAGCGCGTAGTTCAAGCTAGTAGAGAAGACTAAAGCTAAGTACAGCGTCTACAATAATAACGTACACAACTTTAACAAGACTAGCTTCTAGATAGGCGTAATTAGATATATAAAAGTCGTCACAGGCTCTAAGAGACGTGCAAGGCCTAATCTTATCTAGCTAGGTAATCGCAAGTAGATTACTATTATCTGGAGTATCTGCGCTACTAAGTACGCAACTCTACTATTTATTATCTACAGGAGACGCATAGTACGAGAAGGCTTCAATACCTCGTAATTAGAAGCTCTTAGTCTCTAAGAACGGCTAGACAAACAACGCACTTAGTCTTAAGTAATTAAAGTGTTTTAACGCGCATACAGAGGCGCGCTAAGCAGAGAGGTATAAGCTGCTTATTGTAGACAGCTATAAGAGCTATCTTAACTAGAATTTCAAGAACTACTGTCTTAAATACAAGATTCTTACTCTCTACATGCTACTTTTACTTTTTACACATTCTCTAGCCTCTTAACGTAGTCTGCTTCTTACTATTAAAGCGCAAGTACCTCTAGCGCATTAGAGACTTAGCACGCTAACGCGTCTTCTATATTAACAAAGAAGGCTTTCTTCTAGCCTTTAAAGACGCGTTTTTTAACGTATTTATAGAGAATAACTACTAAAAAGCCTTTAAGGCAGTAGAGTGTGAAGGCCTGTACAGAAGGGTATCTGTATTAGGTCTAGCGGTTGGTTCTCAGGGAGTGAATTAGTTCGAGAGGGAGCGGTAATACTAAGACAGTACGAGGGTGCGTCTGAAAAGAGTGTTGGGCTCGTGAGAACAATAATTGGTTGCTAATACAAAGCTGAATACGACGGTCTGTAAGAGGCTGTCGACTATGTCTATATACTGTATGAAGGAGAGTAAGCTCACGGAGCTAGTCGTAAGTGTCGTGAGTACTGGGATTGCTCCCCACGCTGGTAGTCGTGAGTCGGACTGGCTCACGCTTGGCAACGTGAGTGAGTCACGTGACTGGCTTGGTGGCTGTGAGTTGCGTAGGCCTTGGTGACACCTTATTGGCTTTTCAAAAGTCCCGGCGGTTCTCCGGACGTCTTGTGTGTCAGGCCGTAACATAGAGCTAGTCTCTATGAACGCGCAGATAGTGTTAGAATGCCTTAAAGTACAGCTGCGTACGCTGCTAGAACCTCTTCTTCTAGAGACACTGTAGTAGTTAAAGACTCTAAGTAATACTTATGGATTTTAGATCTTAGTTAAAGCTTGTACGCAAGTCTTTTACTTAGTTACCTATTACTGCACAGACAGGCTTCTCTGAGCTTGTAAAGAGCGCTAAATTAATACTGCACTAGAACGCTCTTCTCTTAGCTAAGATTAATAAGCTGCGAGAGCAATTAGTAGTAGTATCGAAGTAGAAATTGCGCAAAAAGAAGCAGATTTAGTAAGGTAGCACTATAGAGTATAGAACTGCTGCAGCGTAGGTAGCTACTAAGGCGTCTGCAGCGCCTTAGCAATCGAAGAAGGCTCATAGTAGTAGTAATTAAGAAACAGTCTAACTAGCTCTGCAGCGTTGTAGAAACTGTAGCGCAACTAGGCACAACGTACGAACGTGTAGAAAGAATATAGAGGCATCTTCTAAATTAGATGCAAGCACAACGTACGCTAGCTTCTTATTTAATAGCGATGAAATTAAAGATTCGTAACATATATTAGTCGTGCTAAGCCTTTTTGAGTAGCTTAGTAATGTAGGCAGCTCGCTAATAGAGTACGTTAGTACGTTTACTTATTATTAATAGCTACAAGAGTTAACGTACTTAATAAGCGAGTTAATTATAACGTACTCCACGGGTGAGTCAGACACACGGACGAGTCGGACACTCTGCTAAGCCCCTACCAAAATCTACCGTCACGCACAGTAGAAAACGCACCCCAACAGTAGAAAACGGTTCTGTACGGTACTGCACGGTAGTCTATATTAATCACAGACTATTTCTGCTTCTTGTTTACATGTGCGCAAGTTGTGCCCAGCCTCGCCGCAGCGTCTATAGCGCCTCTGAGTCAGCTCACTGCCCTTAGCGCGCGCGCTCTTCTTCGCCTTCTTCCTACTACTACGCGCCGCAAACTCCTCTAAGGTGGTCAAGCGCACGCCCTCTTCAGCTGTAAGAGTCCCCTCTGCCTGTATACGCTTTCTCTTGTGTGATTTACAGCGTAAGGTGGCCTCATTAGCTGCTTGAAGCTCTGCGTTGCGCTCAGTTATTAACACTAAATGATGCGCTATTATTGCAGCGCCTTTTGAGAACTTTTCAAGAGCCTCAAATATCAATGAAGGCGAGCTATCTACATGTCTCTACATCCTCTCTCAAATTGGCTTCGTTGGCGACCTAAATTCTAGGGTATTACCTAGGGTTCTGAACACCTAAGGAACGTCGTTAACAATAGGTGGTGTAGGCGTACAAAGGCAGAAGTCTATCTTTGATATTACTGCCTCTAGGTTAAGCAGAACTAAGCTAGCACCTTAAAAGTCTCTCTTGATATTGCTTTTCATAAAGGACTCCTTAAAGGTAGCAATAAAGCAGGGCAGGAACTCAAGTTTAGTGATGTAAGTGATCCTGTTGCGCATCAGGTTCTCAGCTTGGCGCCTGTACGCCTTCTTTATTGGCGAGAAGCAACCTACATCAAGAGGCTGCAGAAGGTGCAATAAGTGAGGAACTATGCAGAGGGTAATAATCTTGTTCTCCTTACAGTACTGCTGGAATTCAAGCGAATTGTAGCTCTTGCAGCCGTTAATAATAAGCAAACGTACTATGCTAACAGTACGTTTTTTCGTATGAGCGTGAAAGTGCTTCAACCACGCCAGGCCAAGCTCATTTGTTGTCCAGCCGTTCTCAGAGACCCTAATGACCTAATCAGGAGGTAGGTTCTCCTCCTTATACCAGGCGGAGAGGTGGTTCTTGCCCTAGAAGATAATAAAGGGTGGGATCGCCCACCTACTTGCATTGATGCCTTAGATGACAGTAGTCCACTCTTGATTACCCTGCTGTACCGTCTTTAGCTGTCCTCGATGCTCAGAGCCTGTGACTACTGCTCTAGTTAATATCACGCCTATTATGAAGCCAGACTCGTCAAAGTTATAGGTGTCTTTATCAAGGAGGCTATGCTTCGCCTTTGTGTTCTCTACAAGACAGAACCAGTCTCGTACCTTCTTAGAATCTTCGCAGAGAGCTCTCTTGTAGTCGTACTTGCGATTGAAACTGAATTTGAGCTCAGGGCGGCCTTTAACAAAGGTCCCAGCCTAGTTAACGCCAACCAGCTGTTGGCCACGCTCCTTGCGCAATAGATCAGCCATGTCCTTGACAGCAGCAAGCTAGAGAGGAAATCCTTGCGCGTCAAGGTCAAGTATATGCTGAACAATCACCTCCGCCTCTGTTGGACAAAGGCTTGCTGAGTTAGGCGCGCAATCGCGTTGATACTGCTTTCCAGCGTGTCAGTCAGCAAGCGTCTTTTGAGAAACTTCGTAGATAGTAGCAGCGCGTCGTTCTGAGAGATTCGCGTCTTGTTTGATAGCCTCCAGCGCAAGCTGCAATCGAGCCTCTTTTGAAACTAGTAGTGTTGTAACATAAGCTTAGATAAATAGTTTCCTGTTTAGGAAGTAGCACGTGACTAATCACGTGACTTGCCTAACTAAGTAAGAGTTACATCTATGCTAATAGTTAACACGTTAAGCGTGTTACTATACATAGTAACAAGAAGATTCTACAATCTTCTACAAGGTTCTCTTACTTCTGCTTACACTAGATTGCGTCATGTACGCGTAATCTTTAGAGAAGATTACGCACACAGAGTGTTCTAGATT